>JAVJAQ010005804.1:194430-269529 GCA_032362365.1 Zygogramma bicolorata
GCTATAACCAGTGTTGATTCTGACACAACCTAGTTCGAATTTCCCTCCAGAACTTCCCTTTTCAGAAGACGGAATCCGATATTATTGTGTTGGATACATAAACTGCTCAAGTTGTTATTTTATCTTATGTCGTGAATCTTTGTGATCGTGCGTCGATACGTCAAGTTGACAATCATAATTTTTGTGTTAAAAAAAAGGGCGAGACGGTACAAAGTCTGTCCCACGAACAGGCAGAGAACGAGAATCGTGCTTTCAGCTTGGCAATTAGTCAGGTGCTAACATGTAAAAAATATGCTACCAACCTAAAAATTATTTATATAGGATTGGTCGAAAAATGTTTGATAGTTTCCGTCTTGCTTTTTTTATAAACGGTTACTTTTAAGGTAAGCGTCCATAGGTACGCTTCGTACGTATCGTACGGATCGTATAAAACGGATCTATTTGTGGTATTGCGTCCACTGTCTCCGTAGCGATCGGATTGCCGATGCGACGGTCGGCTTTTAAGTAACATTCGCATTTTCGTTGTGAGTGGAAGATCGGAAACATTACAGTGTGTAATGTTTCCGATCACGGAAAGTGATGAAGAACTTGTCATTATTGCTTTGTTATTAGATGAAGAAGAAAGGAGGGGAAATAATAGAATGTGGATACATGACATATTCAAAAAAAGATCACAATTTGGAGAATATCATACACTATTCACTGATTTGCTCCATGATATGCGTAATAACAAATATAATTAAAGCACGTGTGTGTCCTTATTGTCGAAATGTAACAAATTTAAAATGATCTGTGAGGCGACCAGTGACACCTATTGTGACATGCGTCCACTTATCAGCAATCCGCATGACGTCATCCGCACCAGTCGGAAAAGTTGCCCCTTCGATAAATTTCATCGGCATTACCGACAGACCGATACGTGCGATCCGTCCGATGCCGGTCAGTGGACCGGTAGTGTATAACCTACTATACTAATAATTCTAAAATCCGTTTCATACGATCCGTACGATGCGTACCTATGGACGCGTACCTTTATTCTGCTCCTTGTTTCTTATATCAATTTTTTTACGAACCCGCCTTAACTACGTTGGTGTGTAAACACTTTAGCATAAATTCAAGCACTTCATGAATTTCTATGGGTAGAATGACTTTTCGAATGAAAGATACGGAGTCTGGAAAGTGCAAAGAGGTTTCAGAGATGGGGGTTGAGTCAACTAATACTAATAAGGATATGTCTATATTCAAAAAGTTTTTTTTGCGATCCAAAATTGATGTACGTGACGACATAAACATAGTCCCCATGCTTGAAGTTATTATGTTTGTTTTTTTTAACAAAAAAGTTCGGCATATTTTTCAATCTATATGAAAGTTTGATATCAGGCGAGGGTTGTTCCACTTCCGTAAAATTTGTACACCAAATAAGGATTTCTAGTGAATTTCAGGATTTCTGCTGATAGAAAGGAGGAATTTCGAGCGGAATTGGCTGAGAAAAAAACATAGGCGTAAAACCCCGATTTCCTGTCTTTGGGGGGCCGTATCTCCGAAACGAGTTGAGAGCCCCGAAAATTTCATTTGAATTTTTTGTTCAGGAGGCCAAAATACGTTAGTTCCACCAAAAAAAATTTTCATTTTCGAGGCGGAGCCCGATTAACGGAATTTTACCATTTTGTACACTGGATTCTATTTTCGGAATCTATTTTCGAACAAGTTTTCGCAACGGTCAAAATGGGGTCTTTGCATTCATATCTTGTGACCGAACGCTGTTTTCAAACCTATGAATAAACTGTTGACTAACAACAGGAGGTCTCCGCGTCTATCTAATCTCATTTCCAACGAAAAACAACTCATGACTGGAACATATTGTTTGTTTCCAGTTTCCAAGCGCTGATTACGGTGCAAGGTCAGTATAACACTCTATAACCAATAAAGGGTTCAGAAGTTGTTGAAAATAATTGCACAAATTTTCATGGTTCTATATTCCAACCAGGTGCGTTTCCCCCTCGCTTCGACCCCATATTTAATTCATGGCGCTAGGTCAGTCAATAAGAACCGAAAAACAAAATTAAAAAAAAATCGAAAATTATTTTCACTCCTAAATAGTGATCTCACCACCATAAATAAACAAATTTTAAGAAAGGTTGTATTTTGGCATCTAAAACCCATGATACTCTTTGTTACTGATTCAATATTATATGTATTTCCAATGTTTATGCCGTCATTTGATTTGGAGTGATTTATTCAATTCAAAAATTCCAAAAACATCTGGAATTTGGCTAGTGACACTGGCGAAAAATGTGAGCCGAGATTCGAACAACTTATTTTTTTGCCCTTGAGTCATTACTATCTCACTTTCAGAAAAAAAAAAGTTTTTTATATAAAAAAAAAGAAGGTGAGGAAATAATCGAACAAATTTTTTAAAATTTTTGAAATTTCCTCAACAAACAATAGAAATACAGAAAAATTAACTGCTGTACAGAAGCGAATCCAAAGACATATTCGGCGAAAGCCACGACTTCCCAAAGTGCACCAATGAGAGCGTACTAGAATATTCTATTGCTTTTGTTTCAGTGAGTCAGATGAAGACAGCTTATTGATTTGACACATGTCACTTAAATATTCTCAGTGTAATTTCCTGTTGATGGTATATATAGGTATTGTCAGATTTATCAGTGTCGATGAATGTGCTAGGGTTCGATCAAGGTCAAATATTTTTGGGACAATTGTGTTAGGTTACCGATTCGCTTCTGTCTGGAAGTTTAATTATTCCGTGATATAATCTCGAAGACAACTAAAATTGACAATTTTGTTGAAGTAGTAAATGAAATCTTTTCCAGAACCACTTCAAGGATGGTTAAATTCCATTTATCAGGCACACGAAAATAAAAAATGGTTGGAAGTTCAAATGAAATTTTCGGCGCTCTCAATTAGTTTCGGAGATACGGGCCAATTTCTGGGTGAAAATGGGATTTTCTAGTACACGTTTCTGCGGCAAAATAACACCCGGAATGCCTCCTTCTTTTTCATCAGCACAATGTACACACCCTCAATGAACCGTTTTACACATTTTTTCAAACGAAAACACTACTTCTCAGAAACTAATTGAGAGCGCCGAAAATTTCATTTGAACTTTTTGTTCAGGATTTTAGAATACGTAAGTTCCCGCAAATCTTCTTGTGCCCGATAGACGGAATTTTATCATAACTAAAATTGACTCAATTTTGTTGATGGGGTAAATGAAATCTTTTCCAAAACCACTCAAGGCGGATAATAGGATTCACATTCGATTACGTGAAACATTCAGACATTAGTTTCGATTCTTGCAATTCGGATGTTTCCTCAAAAATACGGCAGACAATTCACGCTTGCGGCAATGCGAAAAAGTGAAAATGATACGAAGAAATCGGATTGTCTAATTATGCAATCATTCAACGAAATGCTAGTTCACGTTCAACGAACGAGAACGAGATCTCTTACATTGCGTGGTACAAGAGAAAAATAGATAAATACTCCAGTAAAGGAAGTAAATTTTTTTAGTAAAATGAAGGACTAATTCGAGACCACTCAGATCAACTTGAAATTTTTTGGAATTTGTCAAAAAAGGTGTCAAGTATCCGAGTAAACAAGTTTGGTTACTGGGCAAAGCTCCAAAACGCTGTAAAACTTGGCCAAACTATTTTTTTTGACCCAAAATTAATAAATATTTAATCTCTCGGCCAATATTAAATGAATTTTAGTGAAAATAGGTACGGGGGGGTTTTTTGGGTCACTGATTACGATTTTAATGTCAGAACTTTCTCAAACACCCTGTTAACCGTGAAAACTACCCTTTTTAGGGGTTTTTAAAAAATATTTTGATTTGAAACTTGACAGCAGAATTTAGTTGGCTTATCATCTGAACATACAGTACTGCACGAAAAATGTTCATAAAACTTATAAATAGAGGGTCTCAATGGATTAACTATAAAAATTGTATGTGATTGATGGAAAAAAAACAGGTTTTTTGGCCATAACTTTTTTTTGGCTAATGATAACGAGATGTACCAGGAACCATTCCAAAGCTAAGGTTATCGCCAAAATTTCATGTCATATGCAACATTTGAATTGGATGGGCCAATTTTTTTTATTTCGCCCGACAGAAACGAGCATTTACCGTTACAAACATAAAATAGGCAATTTTAAACGGACAAATTTGCTTACAGATGAAAAATTATAACAACAAATTGAAATACAACTATCCTGGAATAAATGCTGAAAAATTTGTCTGTTTAAAATAAATAATGTTCACGCTGCTGGCCAAAAACTGAAAATGTTTTAAAAAATACACGATTTTACCCAACTTTAGCAAGCCAAAACATAAACAATAATTACCCGATAGGGCCAAAAATGGCTGGACATATTCAGGACGAAGTGTTCCGACTTTTCACCAAAGAATTTTTTTTTCCAAGCACCTTAGCCCATATGGCGCTAAAAAACTGGCATTAAAAATATTTGAAAAAAAATTATTTTGCCCATAACTTTTTTCCTTCTTTTTTAAAACGGTTCTGGTTGGTCTCAAAATTTTACCGATTTTGTCATCTTGCAAAATGATAGGAATCATTTTTTTGTAAAAGTTATATTTTTCGAGATATTTACGCCAGAACGATCCGGTTTCTTCATTTTTCGTTAAGCAACCATTTTTGCCATGTCATATCTCCTTTAATATTAATCGTACAAAAATAAAACAAAAATCACTTTATTTGTCAACTAAAACACTTCATATAAGTAATATATAATTTTTTTTGTAATACTAACAGATTTTCAGTAAATTTAAAAAAACTTTAAAAACTTTTAATTTTTTTTTGCAAAAATTACACTTTTCCTTGCGCTATCACTCGAACTTTTATGAAAAATTGCAATCAATGTTTTTATGTTGAAAAATGATAATTTATCGATTGGTTTCATTTTTTTTTAACCCCCCCCTCCCCAATGAGTTCCACTCCCCCTACCCCCCGCGCTGTTTCCCAGTAACGGAAGTTGTTTACTCGGATACTGGGCACCTTGCTTAACAAAATTCAAGTAACTTCAAGTATCTGCAATTGGTCTCGAATTAGTCCAGCCAGTTTTTACTTCCTTTACTGGAGTAAAATAGATAAAATACATTAAGGGGTATTTCCTTTCGAAAATCCGGTGCACTCAGTAGTTAAAAATGTTTTAAATCCAGCTTGAATTCCATAAATCCATAAATCCAAGCCTGTTTCATGAAATAACCAGTCTTGTAGCTACAAGAGAAACACAATGTAGCTACAGGTAAAAACAAGTAAAAAACAATTATTTAGCATCGTGTTTCTTTGTGTTTCTCTTGTAGCAACAAGACTTGTACTTTCTTGAAACAGGCCCTTGAAATCAGGCGAGTATAGAAGCAAGGTGATCCCCCCCCCGACACACTTTTAAGCATTGAATGGTATGTACAGTGTACACCCGAGGGGGAAACAACTAGCTGAAACCTATACAAGAATTGAAATCTTTCAAAGAATTTAAGACTTAAACGCATGACTTAAAGACTCAAAGGCAAAGGCATGACTGAAAGGCATGACTGAAAGGCATGACTCAAAGACTTAAAACGATGACTTAAATGACTTAAAATTTTTAGGTGTACATGATTGAAAGAAGATGTTTCCCCCTCGTGTACACCTTACAATCGAATGGAAGAATCCCACCGTACATACGTTTGATTAGGGATTCACCCCCAGGATAGGAGCCAGCATGAAATTATGAGATACCATGGCAAATATTGAAATCTCTAACGAGATCCACAAATCCAATTAGAAAACTTTCGGAAGCTAATCTGCCTCCTTTTTAAAGCCTTTATGAACTACTGAGATAAAAATTGTTTGGTTACTAACGTAAAACTATGTACGATTTTTTTTATTTAATCATATTATTCATAAAGAATTCGATACGTAACTGACAAAATCGTCAGTAAATTTTGCTTCTTTTATGTTATTGTAGTACCTATCAGGGCAAATATAGCAATGGATTTCAGGGCATTTCTACCCCATCAAAAATAATTCAAACAAAATTTACTAGAGAATCACGTTTTTTGATTTTATTTTTATTGAAGTAGAGAATGAAAAGCTTCTAGTTACAATGACTTCTTCCGAGAAGTCCGAGGGTTCTTCAACATCCGTAAGATTTGTTCACCAAATCAGGACTTCTTATGAATTTTTGGTGGGATTTTCGGATTTCAACATGGTTTCAAGATCCTCGCCGAAGACAAAGTTGTCTACCCTTATTTTTTTTCATTCCTCTCATCAACTTTCTGAAATGAACTTATCTTTTGATATATTTAATCTTGTGCTTCGGTCTTACAAAAAAAAACTGATAGGTAATTCAATTTCTCATTATCACGTTAGAGGCAGAGTTTGAATTATACAAATTGTGTAGATAAAAACAATTGAACACAAGTGGAGAGACGAAATTTGGGTTCATTTATTCAGTAGGGGTCATATAATTGATGAGTTTTTTGAAAAATGAAGAAACAGAAGTACGTCATTGCAAAACAAATATTTTCATTTGCCTTGATCATCGAAATCATATGAGGCAAACGTGATTTACCTCATGATTTATCTGTGTTGATACTTAAGACTGGAAAACACCCATGTAGATTCCTGGTAAAAATTTTTTTGCAACAAAAAAAAATACGCATTTTGATCAGCCGAGCACAAATTCGAAATCAAAACGTGGCGCTTCTCCCTTCTTAAGGATGTTGGTGCCTCACAAAATTCAGAAAAGTAGAATACTTACTTATCCCACTTTCTTTTTTGTACAATATTATAATAGGAACACACGTTTTTATGAGTCAGGTACTCTTAAGACCGCCATTATGAACCTCAATCGATGTACCTGTTGGGGTTAAGAAAAAGCTATCGTGCGTAGAATCTAAACTCCAAAACGTTGCAGTATTTGAATTGGGTTTTTTTTCGGGGGTTATATCCCGAGTGCACCAAGTTTAATCGGTTAAAATGTGTGCTGCACTTCCATGATTCTCGAAATTTTGCTTAGCAAATGACTTGAGTGTATGATAAATTGATAAAATCCCGAGACCGCAGGTCGAGGGATTTTATTTTAAATTATTATACACGAAAGCATTTGCATGAAAGCAAAATTTTGAAAATCATGGAAATGCACGCATTTTGGTCGATTGAACTTGGTGAAGGAGGGATATATGTTTAGATTATTTCCAGAAAACATGTAAACTCAGGAAACATCAAAATCGAACACAGGAACAATATAGTACCAGAGATAGTATCTGAAAAGTGATCCAAACGCCCGGTTTATTTCGAACATTTTAATCGGTTAAAAGGTCTAGTGCATTTTATCGCTGTAAAACTCTGTGAAAGCAGTCTAGCCTTCAACTGTTTCATCGTTTATTCGCATTGAGGGAAATAATCGTGAAAATAAGTAAGAAGGTAAACTTGCAGAACAAATATATAATGAAGCCTGAAGGGGGCTGGCGGATAAAATCCTGAGAGACCCGATCGTAATATTATGCAAAAAACAGGTGAAATATCGAGTAGAATATATTCTTTGTCTGAATTCTGAAGAGAAATAACTATCGAACAAAGGGAGAGCGCCTCATTTTGACACCATCAGATTCGAGATCAAAATACGTTGGTTCGTAGAATACTAAGTAACGATTATCTATCATGACTAAGAGCTGGCATTGGAAAAACATATTCACTGACTACCTGAAAATAGGATGAAAAAATCAAAATCAAATCATCCAAAATTCGTTATTTCGCACAACCAACCCTCACCCCCCAACCCTGGCCTGCAACAATCTAAATGCTCCAGCGATTAAAGTGACTTTCACTGTTGACAACGAAAAGGACGTTCTTTGTCTTTGTGCTCGAGAGTCGACCAAAATGGCATAATTCATGACCTCAACGGACAGAGTATTTTTAACCTTAGATCCGTTCGAAAACAACACGCCATTATCGGTTATTATGACTGAAAACGAACAATATAAAAATTATCACCGATAACCGAAGGTTAAGGCTACACAGACAGCTCATTGACCAGGCAGAGTGGATCAATACAACAACACAATACAAGTACTCACTCATTGTTCCGAACTAATGCACTTGCAGTCAGACCCTTGCGTAGAGAATGAAGATCCTCTGTCGATGAAAAGGGTGGATTTCCACCCCACATAAACCTACCTGAACTAGTTGCAATCATAAATATACACATAACAAATCAAACAAATTCGAGCATTAAACATACACCTATCCGCCTACTTGATAAAAATATCGACGAACTCTCTAGAGTCTGCGAACGGATTTGGTCAAGACTTTGAATCCAGTATATCGACATCGGCAGGTAGGTAGGTATTTGGCGAGATCGGTATTTCAGGCTGGAGTTTCAAAAGTTCAAAACTGGTTCTAGTATGCCGTTACTCAGCCAACCTACATAGGTACCTGTACAAATCTCTTTTAAAAATATCCACGATATAAGCGAATTCTGGCTGAAAACCAATCGGACTAGGTTCATTAGTCACTTGTTTTTCCATGCAGCTCGGATTCTTTCCTTAACTAGCATGATAACGTTATCCGATATGATTCTTTTTAGAAAGGTTAGTCGGCATAATACAATATTTGTCCATGATCTGCTGTTTGTATGAACAACTTTCTTGGGAACGGCTTTGATGATCGAAGAAATAAGAGGCCGGTTGCGACAAATTTATATCGCAACCGCAACTTTATCCTACACGTCGCATTCGCAGGACGCCATCTTGGATTTTGAACCGGCTATATTTGTCAAACTAATGCGAAAAACAAAGAAATTCGTCTTGAATCGAATTACTTATGCATTTACGAACGTTCTACTACAAAAATATTTTAAAAATTGAATATAAAAATGGTACCTACTTTATTATGAATTTCAAGTTCAAAAATGTGGCCAAGCCCTTGCGTTCTTTTGTCTGCAAATATTCACAAGTGCCCGACTGTAATCTGAAGTGACAAAAATGAGGAAATACTACTGCTCCCGTAAAACTCTTCAAAAAAATCCCCAATATGTACTTACTTCGAAATTTTCTGATTTGGCCCATACATTTCCATCATGCCCAGCGATCGCGGCTTTCGTTACGCATCTTGAAGCCAAGAGCTGTTTGTCTACGTAATCCTGCCAGCTCATATTGATTAAAATTTAGTTAAAAATCACTGCACACACGGAGAGCTACCCACTAAAAAATTGGAACGAATGAAGCACTTGCCGCACGATCAACTGAAGCCGAATACTTTTGTCTGGCAGGGCAGGATAGTAGTGGCAGCGGAAGCTCTTTTGACAGCTACGACTGCGCCATGAAAGGTGTTGTACACAGCCCACTTTCAGTCAGACTGGGCGATTGGCGGGATTTTCGAAATCACATCTTTAAATTTCAGTACAGATTTGAAACGTCTCACTTTTGACTGTGGATTTCAACTTTCATAGAAATTCTTGATCTTGCCCTAAGACAGGCATGAGTAACGTTGTGTCAAATCGGCTCATTGACATTATTGCCCCGGTAGATAGCCGTAAAGGTGATTCTTTGTTCACGAATAAATGTCAATCTATGTTTCGGTATGTTTTAACACATCAACGGGGATAGAAAGCAGTTAATCGTATTATAGGTCGAGTCAATTTAATAACTGGAAGAAACTCAATATCATCCGTTCCTATTGCTGTTATCAGATCTGCATTCATAGACAAGAGTACAAGAGTTCTATATATACTGCTGCATAATATGGTTTTCACACCCTTTTACGTTCAAAACATAGCATTGGGTGACATCTATTTGACCTGATCTCAACTGGAAATGAAGCCATTTCATGAGATATTTAGGGCTTGCGCCATCTATCATTTGGTAGCTATTTCACACCAAACGAAAACTAAACCTGGATTAAATCTAGTTTAAATATATGGTACTACTACCTTTGTATATAGAATACAAAGGTACTACGATAGGACATGCTTGAAGCTATTCTATAGTGAAACAAGTGTAGCGTGAACTGTCCAGTGAAAATACATTGAAAATATTCCCAAATATGTTGATAGGGTTCCAGCAAAACGCACCTGTTGGTTGTCTAGATACCTACGTGGTAGGTTAAGTCTGTTGATCAAATGAACCAAACGACCCTGTAGCACTGTAGGTTATTCAGAGTTTCTGGTTGTGGATACAAATGCGCTACTGAAAAATCGGAAAGGTTCCTCAGAGCGCTTCGGTATTCAAAAAGTAAATGCGTATATTAAAAACTCTCTTTAATTTCTTTGCTAAGATTTTGATTTCAATTATTTGACAGGTTTCTATTAAATACATTTTCACAACTGTCAAACAAGTTTGTACGGCCCACACAGAAGTTAAAATATATAAAAAAAAATTACTACAAGAGCAAGCAACGTCAACAAGTCACGCTTCCATTATATGCATTCTTACAGAACACACTGGCATTGTCTAAGAGTGACACTGGTAATGGATGAAGTTAATCAAATCAGTTTTCCAAATCAAATTATCCTCGCCAGTGTTTCAAAGGCATGTCCATAACCAATGTTCGTGTATTTTTTAGCAAATATTACTAATTGGTCCTGTCGGTTTTTATGCTTTCTAAGAATAACACCTAGTCCACAAGACTAGAATCATTTCAAGGATTAGTTTATAAAATTGACCCGCAGTTCTAAGATGTCTATTATATATGTATATAGCCACCTTACGCAGTTCAGTTCTATCCTTCACCCCTGTATACCTGTATACCATAGCCATACAGTAAAGAAACTCAAATGTCAACCCATTGTTCTCAAGGTGCAAATTTCTATGACCTTCATTCTGTGCTTGAGGTGCCTACTGTCAAGTTGTTGCGGTAGAATTAGATTTACGGGATACTGAATGGAAATCAGTATATCATTTTGCTAGTTCAAATGATTATGTTGTATACAAAAACGTTTGAAATAAATGTGAAATTTCTCGAGTACCTACAATAATGCCTAAAATAAACAAAGTTTTTTCACAAACACACAGAACGATAAAACCAAGTTGATTGATAACACATCGAGATGTAAAACTACCAAAGCTGGTGTTCTGTGGCGAGTGTCTGTACTGTATGGTTATGGTTTACTGTGCCTTCACTAACAAAAAATAATCGAGTGCATCATCACACTTTCTGTATCCATTAGATAACTCGCTTTAGGGTGGGTACTTTACGACCTGTTTAAGTGTCCGTTAAAATAATCGGTGCTGAGAATGGATACCACATCCTGTCATTTGATAGAGTGAAAGCACAGATTATTTTAACGGTCTATTAATCAGGTCCTAAAGTACCCTCCCTCATCCTAGCATTGATTAACGGACCGTTAAAAGGATTTTGTCAACAGAGGATAATCGAGAAAAATTAATTTCCCTCCCAAAGATAAAAAGTTATGAGGGAATAACCTGATATCCTTATTTTTGATTTCATCTCCTCTGGAAAAAGAGAAGCTTCAAATTTTTATAATAATAATAATAATAATAATTTATTCATGAATAAATATAAGGAACATATTTTGTAATAAATATACATTTGTACGAATAAATCATCAAAAACCTTACGAAGTAAAACTTGTTGTAAGGATACGTTAATATAAAATACTAAGATATTATTAACTAACAAAACGTGTAAATCTTACAAGATCTTTTTATAATGAATTATCGATTTATTAGATTTTGGAAAAAACATCGATCAGTTGTGAGTAACCATTCTTTTACTTCTTTCTTGAAGGAGAAGAAGGATTTGATTTTTTTAATATAATTTGGCAATACATCATATACTCTTGGTATGATATATATAAAATTCCTGGTTGCTATTTTTTTATTCGATTTACTTTTCAGAGTCAAAATATTTTTATTTCTTGTGTCATATAAATGATTGCTGAAATTAATTTTTTTTCTATTTTTAAAAATATGAATTAAAATTCTATATATGAACAATTGTACTATATCAAATTTTTTACTTTTTTTGTATAGAAGATCAGAAGGACATAGATAGTTTTGCTGATAAATAATTTTTAGAAAAATTTTCTGAATCACTTCCAGATTGTGAAGAAAATTTTGTTTCACACCACCCCATCCCAGAATGCCATAGTTTAATTGAGACTGTACCAGAGCAAAATATAACATTTCAAGGTGTTTCACTGAAAGAAATTGTTTCAAAAACTTGAATTTTGGAATGAGGTATCTCAATTTCTTTATAACGTATGAAATATGATGGTCCCATTTTAAATCCTGTCAATGATTATACCTAAATATTTTATAGACTCAGTTTCGCAAATTTCGTACTCGTTATTGATTTTAATTGGGCCCAAATTCGGAAGTGAATTTTGATAACTAGTGAAGGGAAGATAAAAGGTTTTATCAAAATTAACAGTCAGTAAATTTTCATCAAACCAAGATTTTATATTGTATATGTCATTTTGGACAATTTGTTTCATTCTTTTCCAATTTGGGGCATTATAATATATCACTATATCATCAGCAAAAGCATGAATTTTTCCTTCACACTGTAAATTCAGTAAATCATTAAGGTATATGTTAAATAGTAATGGTCCCAAGACACTACCCTGAGGTACTCCATAATTAAAAACGATGGGCTTGCTAATAGATTTGTTTATTTTCACATGTTGAATTCTATTTGTAATGTAACTCTCCATTAATTTATAAGCTTCTCCTCGGAAACCAATAGTTTCAAGTTTTTTGAGTAGACGTTTATGATTTACCGAATCAAAGGCTTTAGATAGATCCAGAAAAATACTGAGATTTGGATTGTTATCATTCAATGAATTATAGATATGATTTGTGAGATGGCAAATAGCATCTTCAGTTGACTTATTTTCTCGAAATCCGAATTGTTGAGAGGACAAAAAATGTATGTGGTTGAGATAATTTTCCATTCTGTATTTCAAAATTTTTTCAAATATTTTGGATAAACTTGATAGCAAAGTTATTGGTCTATAATTTTTTTTTTCGTTTTTATTACCATATTTATGAATTGGTTTGATTATACCTATTTTGAATGAACGGGGGTATTTTCCCGATTCGAAAATAAGATTAATGAGATAAACTAGAGGATCTGAAATTAAATCAACTAATGTTTGTAAAACTTCTGTTGTTATTCCATCTTTACCTGGAGATTTTCTTCTTTTTAAATGTTGTATTGTATTTTCCACTTCAGAAGAATTTGTTTCTTCAAGGTATATGGAATTAGGATGACTTGATATTTTAGATTCATTATCATTTTTCAAAATTTTATCAGCTAAATTTTTGCCAACATCACTAAAGTATTCAATAAACTCATCACAAATCAATTTTTCATTTGTAATTATTTGAGAATTTGTTTTGATTGACTTAATAGAGTTCAAGTTTGATTTTTGTGTCTCATTGCATAATTTGTTTATGCTATTCCATAAACTTTTGGATGAATAATTATTTTTTTCAATTTCCTGTTTGCAGTATTTAATTTTGGCTTCATTTATAATTTGATTCAATTTATTTCTGTAAGTTTTATATTCTTTTTTTAAATCCAAGTTATCAACATTTTTTTTAAGTTTTTTATATAATTCATTTTTCATGTTGATTGAATTTATTATTCCATTGGTTATCCATTTTTTTCTTTTTTTTAATTTAGTTTTCATTTTAACACGAGTAGTACTTTTATTCATTGCTACCTTAATTTCATTTATAAGATAATTAGCTAAATCATCTGTATCTCTCAACTCATAATATTTGGTCCAGTTGATATCTGAAAATACTTCTCGTAATTTTTTATAATCTATATAATATTTGAAGTCCTGTTCAGTTGACTCTTCACTGAGTTTCTTACAGTCGATTTGTAAAATGATGGGATAATGGTCAGTTATATTATACTTGAAGATTATAGGTTTGAAAAAGTTAAAATTTTTTTTACTTTTGATGAAAATATGGTCCAAACACGATTTATGATTATTTATTTCCCTTGTATATTCATTGATATAAGGAAAAAACCCATGCATACTAAATATATTACAGTATTCATGAGATCGGGGTCTATCAGAAAGGATGTCAATATTCAAGTCACCAATGAAGATAACAGTTTTATTTTTAAATTTTTTATCATTATCTAGTAGAAAGTCTTTAAGTAATGAATTGAATTCATAATACTTGTTTTTATGTCAAATTTGTATATTTGCTCCGATACGTTAATGCAATATTTCGAAGAAAAAATTGGCCGACTATTTTGGCAGTCACGTATCGAGTTTTTATAAATTTGAAGATTGAATTAAAAAATATATTAAAAATTGAATATACTTCCTCTTGGCGACGGTTCGAAAGCTAGTCTGGATCCTTTTTCAAGCCTTTTCGAAAATTTGTAATAAAATTGACTGAATTTACTTATGGCAGAATAGTGGAACAAAAAGCACACTAAAAGGGGCTACTTGTATTTCATTAAACAGAAATGAAGAGGTTGCTTCTTGTACATCGAGTATAGATCAACGTTGCATGCCTCTTCCGAAAAAAGAAGTTGAACGGGGAAGATTGAATTGTAAAATCCAGTCTCAGGATCAGAATAAGCTTAATTGTCGGAAGAATATAATTCTTATTGACAGTCATTCTTAGGGTTATAACAGAACAATTTGAACAAAAACTTTTTGCAATCACGGTTGAAAAATCAGTAACACGCGATTTGAGTTATTGAGACTTGCAAAAAAAGGTTACCTGCTATAACTCTAGCATACATATACGCACACACAAATATATGCTTAAAACATTTCTTAAAAGGGCATGGCCCAGCTCTTCAGGTTGACTGACAGTCATTCGATATCTGAAGTCAAGCAACGCCGAGCGCGGTTAGTACTTGGATGGGTGACCATACAGGGAAATACCGTGTCGAAAGCCCATACAGCTGCAGCGAAGTAGCATATCATAGCTCGCAGACAATATATCAATGAGCACAAGATATATTGAGGATATGCCGTCCTTCGGAGGGGACGTTAAGCCGTCGGTCCCGAGTCCATGGATGTTGGGCTCGTTAAAGATCCCTACCTCTGGTTGGAATACCAGAGGGTTCGGCAAAATTTCCGGTTGGGGGAAGTGTGCTCACCGGCGTCGGTGATTGGCCTTGGTAGCGGAAATAGGCCGACGTTAAATAATGAATTAAAAAAAAAAACATTTCTTAAAAACGTGAATACCGTTGGTCAAAACATTTAAAAAAATGTATAATAGCAAATGAGCTACATTTTTCAAGTTAAATTTATTGAAAAGAATCCTAATAATAATCTTCAAGAGTATAATAGGCTCTCCCAAACAAGATCTTTTTCACGTCTCTCTTGAACTTATCACAACTTTGAGTTCGTCTCGAACCAAGGTGGTTTAATATTTTTTTAATATCAAATATCATCGAGGTTCTGATTGAAGAGAAAGAGGGAATTGGAAGCGATTTGCAGTGAGAAGATCGAGGATTGTAGGCAGAATCTGATATAATTTCACTGGTATTTTTTGTGCACAAGACATACCGTCTCCAAAATATAGAGGCACACCAGAGTATTTTGTGCTCTAAAATTAATGGCCGACAAAATCCCCAAAAGCATATACCATAACGTAGATGTGTGTCTACGAGGGCAAAATAAACATTTTTTGCTATAGTTCTAATCAATTCACTTACGACAACTATACTGGCAAAACAACCGGAAGCTAATCGCTCGCAAAGTTTTGTTAAATGGCTGACAAATTTGAGTTTATTATCGATTAAAATGCCTAGAAATTTATGATCTACCGAGTTGCTTATAATTTTGTCGTTCAAATAGACATCACTCAAAGCACATCATTACAACTTTCAAAAAGGCTTGAAAAAGGAGGCACACTAGCTTTCGAAACGTCGCCAAAGGGAAGTATATTCAATTTTCAATATTTTTTTATTTGATCTCCAGATTCATGAAAGACAAAATAGTGTCAATTCTTCCTTCTTTTAATTTGCAGTTACGTATTGGGACAAATATATCAATTTGATATAAAAATTTGAAGCTTTTTTCCCGTAGGAGAAAAAACCCAAGAAATTGATTTCTACCTGTTCAAATAACATTTTAATAATAATGAAGGAATATTTTTATACAGCTTCACTCAAGAAAATGGATTTTGAAAAGAAGGGAACCTCGCTCTTGTTCCAAAAATCAAAAATTAATTGTTCCATTGCAATAAGTGGCCTTAGCTTTTTAGTGATCATTATTCAGATATCACTTAATTAAAAGCAGTAAAAAAACTGTTGTGCAAGTTACCGTCTCTGGGTGGAAAATACAAATGTCCCTGGTATATTTGCCTCAAAACCGACGTGCAATGTTTCCTTTAGTAGTATTGTTCATACCAGAATATCAAATAACTTTCATTGAAATATGATTCATTCCAATAAAGGAAAAAATAACCCCATTTCATCAGCATTAATAACTTTCAATGAACTACCAGAAAAAATAGAATCATCCAAATCCACTCATATTTTTTCAAAAGAATTTAAAAAATATTTGCTTGCATTATGATGTTCACCAAATTATCAAATGAATATTGTACTCCAATTTAATATTTATAGTACAAAATTTTATGTTTTTTTTTTACTTCCTCATACCGGAACCCTGTTCTGTCTGGAAGCTGTATATTGAATAAAAAAAATGACCTCTAATGATGAAATGACAAAATACCATCTGATAATTAATAAAAATCGAACTTACCTTTATTTAGTACGACAAGGATCCATTTCATTATACACCCAGAATTTTGAAAATGTCAACACATCTAAACTTCAATTAAGAAATACTCAACACATCAATAACTTCAACACCAAATCGAATTTTCTTATACCTAATTTGCTTGACATCTTCTACTGAAGAATGTAGCTTTGTTAGCAAAACGCAAGAGGAGACTTCTATTTGGTGTTACGGTAATTAATTGACTTCTGCTAAGATATCATCGATTGTGAATGATAATAATAATAATAATGAAGTTTATTAAAAATTCATAAAAAAGAGCATATACATCAATTTGTAAAAAGGTGAATAAACAGTTCAATTATACCCGCGAAGTTAAAAACTTAATGCGAGAGATACGAATTACATTTATGCATAATATATTTGATAAATTTGTAGAATTCAACAAAATAATATTGAAAAATTAACTAATTTTCTTAACTGAAGGGAGAGATTTCATGAAATAAATTTCGACGTGATTCTTGAATCCATTTTACAATCTGTAGTTTGAAAGATGATAATGATTGATCATTTTATATAATTTGGAATCAAATCATAGTAGAATGGCAATAAATATTTAAAATTTTTCCGAGACATTTTTGTTTTAACTCTATTTTTCAATGTGATATTATTTTTATTCCTTGTATTATAAATATGATTATTGAAATTTATATTCAATTTGTGTTTATGGATATAAATCATGATGTTATATCCGAATAATTGTCTTGTCCATTTTATGTTTCTATGTACAGATTTTTACTTGGATACAAATAAAACTTATTATATATTATTTTCAAAACCCGTTTCTGAAGAACTTCAAGATTTCTAATGTGGTATTTCTTGACCCCTCCCCAAGCCAGAATCCCATAATTCAATTGAGACTGAAAAATAAAGAATGTTAAGGGTTTACGCTCATGAATGTTTTGAGATACTTGAATTTTGATAATGAACTTTGTAATTTCTTCAAAAGGAACGCTATGTGTTTGTCCCATTTCAGATGTTTATCAATTATAACTCCTAAGTACTTGATACTATCAGTTTTTTCAATGCTAGTATTATCATGAAGTAATAGTGGTCCTAAGTCCGGTAGGGAAATATTATAAAATAAGAATGGGACATATTTTGTTTCCTCAAAATTTACTGTGAGTAGGTTATAATCAAGCCAATTTTTAATCTTTTCAAGATCTAATGTAGTTTTGGTTTGTAATTCATTCCAGTTTTTTTTCCCATATAATATGACAGTATCATCTGCGAAACTATGAATTTCACCTACAGTGTCAATATTAAAAAGGTCGTTGAGATAAATATTAAATAAAAGTGGCCCTAAAACGGTCCCCCGCGGTACACCGAATTGAAAGATTTTCTCTTCACTTGTTTTACATTGGTATCGATTCACTTTTTATACACTCAATTTCAAAAGGCAATAATTCTCATTTATCTTTTTTCAAATAACCTCTTCACTTACCCCTCAATACTATTCAACCATATCAACCAATTTTCTATTGTATCCAGCTACGAAATGATATTCAGAAAAAATCATCTTCAAAGATGAAAAATTTCATATCATGTCTTGCTTCATATTCTTTAAATATAAAAATGGAGTTAGAATGCTTGCTGGCAAATATTTTGTTTATTAGAAAGAGAATGAAAATGTCAAGAACAAATTCAAAAATCAGTTTCGATACATCAGGAACAAAAATTCAACTTCAGTAAATAAGACACAAATTTTCAAAAAAAATGTTAGGGCGGGAGCTTTTCACGACAAATAAAACACCTACTTTTCATTCGACAACTCTCAAATGGAATGAAAGATCAGCTCAATTCTAAAATACAATTTCAATCAAAACAAATACAAATGCAATCAAAGCAATTATCGTTGAACCCAATTTGGCAGACTACTAATGATTGAATTCATTCAAGGTAATATAATTTAATTAATAGAGGTAATGAAATTCTACCTCCAATTATGAAACGATATTGAGCAAGAATATTTTGAAAAAATGTGTTATTTTCAATATAGTTAGGTTTCAAAATGATTCAAAATGATATTGAGGAATTCAATTAAAAAAATAGATTTATTAATATCACTCAATCAATTATTATCCATTTTTGTGTAGGAAATGGATAAGCGAAAAAACAAGGTTTTGAAAGAAAACCAAACCACTTATTTTTAATTAAGATGGAATTTTGATCTTTATTTCCAAATCATGTAGCCCACAGGTATTGATGTTTCCTGCAAAAACGAGAAACAAAATAAAAAACAATTCATTTGTGGGTGGTGAAAGATTAGTAGTGGTAAAAAAAGGCAAAAATGTCATCATATGGAATCGTAAAATCTTGCGAATGAGTACCTATAAGGTATCTTGAAAATGATATGATCACATAAACAATCTGGGTTATGTCTACAAAACTAGTGAATCAGTAAAATAATGATACTTTCATTCATCTAGGACTCTTCAGTAATAAAAAAATTGTTCAGTGTGTAAAACTATCACAGAAAATATCAACTTTAGGTTGAGACTTCGGCAACCTGCTCTTGAATAAGTCCTGTTCGGTCAAAGATATATTATTTTACTGACAAACTTGCCTTGAGAAGTGTACAGAGTGTATTTGTGAACTGTACACATTCCAAGATTTCGTCGTCATTGGAAATATAGCTTCCAATGAACATCAGTTTCTTAAAAAAAATACAAATTCCTTTCATGCTTTGGTTCATGTCTTTTCATTGATCCCAGCAGGGTTTTGGTTCTTGGAGAGGCCCATAATGTAAACTGTATCTAAAGAAATGTCAAAAAATAATTTCAACTGCATTTTAGTGAATAGCAAAATTTTGTCTATGAGTATGAAGAATAGAAGTATTCACCAAATTCATCAGTTTGTGATACCTTTTGAGAAAAGCAAATACTGGGTGTTGAAAAACTATCTGTAAAAAACTAAGGTCGTTTTTTTGTGCTCAAAAGTTTTTCTCCGACAAACACGGGATAACAAATGCATCCCACATAAATAAGAGTTTTTGAAGCTGTGAATAAAATTCAAAAAAATCAATTACAGCTGTGATTTTCAATATATGCATGAAATTAGTTGTGGTTTCAAAAAAATTATTTTTGACATTTGAAAACGTGCCACAAAAATCTTCGAGGCAGTTTTGCAACACACCATATTATAAAGTGTTCCATCAACATAATTGTTGAAATATAAATATTAATCTTGCATCACAAACTAATCAATTTAATAATTACAAAAGAATGTATTACATAGTGCCTGACATCTGTTTTTCTTGTGGTTCAACTAATAATGAAAGAAATTCTTTGACAATTTTCCTGATTTTGAGCCTTTCTCAATGAGACCAAAACTCTCAATAAATTTCTGATAATTTTTTTTTTCACCTTGAAATCAACATTTTGATTTAATTCATCAGAATGGAAAAAGATACTTTGAATTTACTTGATTAGGATTAATTTTTAAATACATTATGAACATTTTTTTTTTCAATCAAAATATTGAAGAGTACCAACTTTCAAACGATTGGTGAAAATTTCCTTAAGACATTCTCAACGTATATTTTGAAAAAAAAACACTTTTAGCCTATTATCAAATTTATAAGTTATCCATTGGGAAAGAAAGGGGAAGATGTTAAAATCGGATTCGAATTTTTTCTGTAAGTTATTTGAAAAAATTAATTGTTGAAACCATAATTTTGATTTCAAAAAGAAAATCGTAACCTAATAAGCTTCTTTCTATTCACCCAACTGTATATCTCTCGATAGGTATCAACTTTTCAATTAGAATAGATAACTTCACAAAATTCTTCGAAAAACAAATCGTTAATACTATCAAACGTACTCACCTTCAACAGAAAACATAAGCAAACATCACAGATAACAGATAGCACCAGTAATAGAGTTAATAAATGCAATTTCAACAAATCTTTAGACACAGCACTAGAAAAGAAAAATACCACATTTAGTTCGTCACCACTTTTATTAAATCTTAAAATACAAAAAAATTCCCAACTTTTGAGGGCATTCCAGAAATTTCCTTCTACATCTCTTATGGATATAATAACCTTTCCAGACACCAACTAAACCCTTGCGGAGACGGACAAACTGTGCGCAGCGGATCACCATGGAGAATGGAGAGCCTGCAGGAAACCCCGAAAAAATCGAGGCCCCCTCGGCTTCCATACAGCCACACGTCTCCCGAATAACGCTAACTATCTTATTATATGTCAACAAAAAATTACACTAGGGGACAACCGAAATTGAACAGTAATTATTATGTATATAAAATCGACACTCTTCAGAGTTCTTACGAGAAAGTAGGCAGCGTGCCCGACGCTATCCTAAAGATACAAAATGGCGCACAATATTCGCATATATATGTCGCAGATTTAGCATAGAAAGCTAATACTCACACCATGAGACCTCCAGGAGAAACGTCGCAGAAACACTGACACACTTAGGTTTTTTCTAGATGAGATCCGCTACGTTCATGGGCATTTCGTCAATCTTGGTATTGTAAAACTGCTCAATGTCCTTAAGCGTGCGTTTGTCCTCTTCCGTCACAAAATTAATAGCTACACCCTTACGACCAAACCTACCGCCTCGACCGATCCTGAAAAATAAAACGACTGCTGAAGAATGGGATTCACAAACAACGTCGTAATGAAACTGACGGTCATCGTCAGACATTCGAAAGTTAACATCAGCACTCTCAGCGATCTTGGTGGAAAAGTGTCATCATGATATGAAGGGGACAGATAAAACGACTTTCTAAATCATTCACGTTTTTAGTCTCATAAGAATAAAAATATACGAAATACGAGAAATAAGCTCAACACAATGGAAAAAAAATGTTGCCAATCGAGATCAAAGGCATAACATGTTACACTAAAATAATTTTTTTTTCAAAGATACCTCAAATCAGTTACAGTAACTGGCACAGAGGCCTTATAGATAAATATTCAACAGATAACAGAAAATAAATAATTCAAATAATAACAGTTATAAGTCATCCTCATATTTTCAGTCTCTGCTTCTCAGAAAGTTTTTGAAATTATGGCACACTGCAGTTTCTTTTTCATCAAATACAGTTTCTGGTATTTTATTATATGTTTGTACACTTCGATAAATAGGAGAATCTTGTGATTTTTTTTGTTCTAGAATAGTTGTTTCTTAGTTCATTTGTTTTTATGTTATAATTGTGAGTCTTCATTTGTTCAAGTGTAACATAAGACCTTATTAAATTATTTTTTATTTTGTAGATAAGTTTAGCCTGTGAGTCAATCCTCAAGAATGGATAGTCTTTATGAAGTGTTTCACTAGGAGTGCTATAGTTGAGACAAAAAAATTGTTTTTATTGATTTATTTTGTAGTCTTTGAATTTTATTTAGATCACTTACATTCGCATTACTATAACAGGGCAATAAGTGTCTAATGTGAGGTTCAATATAACTGTTTTATAACATATATTTAGAGTTTTTATTTAACAAATAGTTGCACCTTTTAATTGCACATAACATTGGCGCCACTTTTCTAATAATATAATTGATATGCGAAGACCAGGTAAGATTTTCAGTTATTATTAAACCTAGATATTTATATTGCTGGACTTTTTTCAGCACAGTGTTGTTCAATTTGATTATGATTATTTAGAAAGTCCCTTGAAAAGCTTCTGATATCAAAGGCCTATTACTCTTCAGACAAATTCTATTCCAACAGAAATTTCAACTCTATAAAAAACTTATTTTAATTTTAGTACCTAGCAGTATTGAAACTGAGTAACTATGTTAACCTTTGGTTTGATTTATACATTTGACTCTAAACTGTATAGTTTGGAAATGTTTACCAAGGAGGTACGTTTTTAAATTTTCTATGTGTTCAGTTCTATTTTCTTATGCTTTATAGTTTTATATTCTTATATCTACATTTGTGTTGCATGAGAATATTTATTATTATTCATTTTGATATGTAGCGTTTACATTTTTACTTTCTGACTGCTTTTATCACTCCAAAATTCTGAAATTATGAAATGGTTAAGTACTATAAAAACATTTATCTTTTAATTTTTATATCTCATATTTCTTAGAATAATAACACTTTGTCAATGAGATTTTATCTTTGACAAAGTACATTTTGAATGATTTGATTGTTTAAAAGCACAGTTATGGAGTATGCTCTCAAAGTATTTACTTGGAAAGATAAAATTGAGAAATATGTTAAGAATATTCTTGCAAATATCGATATTTATATTTATATATAAAACGTAGCCAGAAAAAATTAAGTTCAGCACATTGACAGAACCAATTGTTATTTTCTTGATACTGCTATTCAATTCTGTTTATATAATACTGTGTACTCTTTTTTAATTGACCTAGCTAAGGCATTCGATTCGGCAAATCATGAATTGTTATTAGAAAAATTAGACAAAATTGATTTTCGGGGAATGAGTTTCAAATTACTACAGAGTTATCTTGAAAATAGAAAACAATGTGTTAAAGTAGGAGAATTTACAAGTTCAGAAAAAATATTCAATTATGGAGTTCCACAAGGAACTGTTTTAGGACCAATATTATTCAACATATTCATCAACGATATCTTTCATTTGGAAACAAGTGGACTCATACATAGTTTTGCGGATGATATAGTAATAATTCACAAGTCAAAAACATGGAAATCTCTTAAAGAACTTATTCAGAATGACTTCAATAATGTTGGATATTGGTTTGACCACAATTTGTTACATTAAATTTTGAAAAATCTAATTACCTTCCTTTCACTTCTTATCGAAATCATTAACCCAATCTTGGCCCAATTGAAATAAAAAATTCATGCATTAAAGAAGTAGATCGGATAAAATATTCAGGAGTCATAGTAGACAGACATTTGAAATGGAACTTCCAAATTGAATGTCATAAAAAAGTTACGACCGTTATTTTTTCTCATAAAAATTGCGTTAATTGTAATAAGCATACTCATGATACACGAAATAAAAATGAAATAACTGTAAAAAATAACATATGTAAAGTCACAAAAAAAAATTCTATATTTAGCTCCATTCATTCATGATAAATTACCAAATTCAATCAAAATTACCAAATCGAAATACACTTATAAGAAAAAAGTGAACACATGAAACTCCTAGACTATATTTCCAAAATGTTATTGAAAGAAAATATCCAATATAGCCTGTGTCATGATTGTATTGTATCTATTCATTTTTACACTACTATTTATCTTTGATATTTATGATTTTTGTTTATATTCTCATATTCACTTGAATTATATAAAAATCTAATGTAATGTTTCCTCACAACAAGTGCACAACTTCGTGAGGTTCAATTATTTATTATCATATTGTTATGTTTTTTGCATTGTTATTGATATTTATTGTGAATAAATTCTCATTATTATTATTATTGTGTCAAAAAAAATATGTCTGCCACGTGAATAGATGAAGCCATTTTGAAATATATGAGATTGAATTCAAAGTTCACAACATTAAAAATTTTTGAAACACATACCTCTCAGAAAACAAATTTTTGATCAATTTTTTTTATAAAAATCACAGTTTTGGGGATATAAAGGTAAAATAAAATGACAAGTTTTCCTCAGATGACTCACCTGTGAATGTAGTTTTCCCTATTTGATGGCAAATCGTAATTGATAACTAGTGAAACTTGCTGTACATCTATACCTCGGGCCAATAAATCAGTGGTAATCAGCACTCTTGAGGATCCAGTCCTGAACTGACGCATAATAACATCTCGCTCCCTTTGTTCCATATCACCGTGCATAGCAGAGACAGTAAAATCCCTTTTGTGCATGTTCTCTGTAAGCCAGTCTACCTTCCTGCGAGTATTACAGAAAATTACGGCCTGCGTAATTGAGAGGGTATCATACAAGTCGCACAGCGTCTCCAATTTCCAGTCTTCACGTTCTACATACACAAAGAACTGCTTGATACCTTCCAGGGTCAGCTCCTCTTTCTTCACCAAAATTCTAATTGGACTTCTCATAAAAGATTTCGTAACATCCAGCACATCGTTGGGCATTGTAGCAGACAACAAGATAACTTGTACATCAGAGTTCAGCATCTTGAATACATCATGGATTTGATCTTTGAATCCTCTGGATAACATTTCGTCTGCCTCATCCAGCACAAACATTTTAATATGACTCGTCCTCAAGGCTCGGCGAGTAATCATATCGTAAACTCTACCAGGTGTACCAACCACTACGTGTACACCAGTTTCGAGTTTTCTCATGTCTTCTCTAACATTTGTACCTCCAATGCAAGCATGGCACTGTGCAGACATGAAATCTCCCAGAGCAATGACTACCTTTTGAATCTGTTGGGCCAATTCACGAGTTGGGGCCAATATTAAAGCTTGACATTCTCTCAGTGTAGTGTCTATTTGTTGTAAGATGGATATCGAAAATGTGGCAGTCTTACCAGTACCAGACTGAGCCTGGGCAATGACATCATGTCCTTTCACACAAGGAATAATAGCCCTTTGCTGGATAGCTGAGGGTTTCTCAAAACCATATGCATAAATACCTCTGAGAAGTTCTTCTTTCAAGTTCATATCATCGAAGTTGTCAGTAACTTCTTCCCAGTTTGATTCTATCACTCCATCAGGGTCCATTCCTGGAGGGCCATCGTAGCTCTGTGGTTCTTTTTCTTCGCTCGCAGGGCCATTCTTGTCCCACTCTTCATTTCTTAAAGTGAAAAACAGTTATAAATATGCCAATAACCTTCAAAGGCAATGAGTCATTACTAAACATATGCTAGGGCGGAAAATTATTTGGAAGGAGGTTCGATAGTTTTTGAAAACTGCGTTTACAAGACAGTTACATAATAGAAAATGAATTTTAAAACAAAAATGGTCAGATTTTTCTCCATTATAAGAATTGAATTTTTCTAATGGAGTTGAATGAGGAATCGCTAAACCTTACTTAAAAGCTCAAATTATACAAATCGAGTGAATGAGTATTACTTCAACACATTATGATTAGAAATCATATTAAAATTGTATTTCGTTGAATCTCTGCGCCATGTTGGCGAAATACGATCGTGTGGAAAACCATGCCGAAAAAACTCCCAAAATATTAAACAAGTACACAGGTCACACGCAATTGATGATGTTAAATATGAAGCAAATACCTATTGAAACATTTTTACTTACGATTTAGCTAAGAACTAGCGTTATTTCTATGAACAAATGATAAAACTTACCGTCTATCTTGCAAAGACATGTCTACACTCAATGTTTCACTGAATGGAAAGGACTGAAGGATATGTTGATGATTACAAGTTGGGAGCGGGCTTTTATGCAACTACGCTCAGGTACTCGAATAATTGAGAATCTAATTAGGGTACTTTCGATAACTTTTCAACAAAGATCTCTGCAAGTTTATCTTCACTGATTATATTTTGGGCGTCAGGAATGTATATTTCGGGCTGATATGAGTTTATTATTTGGATCTATATTTCGAAGCGCCGAAACATGGCCGATTTCTCTGTATTTCCGGTAGTTAGCTGTCAGCACAGCCGCCAAAATTTAAAGTTCATATTAGAGTGAAATATGCCACTTGTTAATTTTGACAAACAGTAAATTTACTTTTTGACAAGCCGTTACTTGATATCAAAGCAATGATTATGAACTGAATATTATAACTAATAATAGCTGAGTTCATGTAGACAAAATACTCAATTTCACAAAGCAAACTATAGATGTAAATTTATGAATTCCTTCGATTTCATCATTCGTTTTAATTCTGTCATCGTTCGGGGATTATCGAGTGGAGTTTTTTTATATTATATTTTTTTTTTGTGAAGTTCATTAACTCCTGATAGTATGAATTTTTCCATAGCATGAATGACCTTATCAATATTTTTTTCAACATTCAAATATAACTCTCTGTCGGCTTTCGCGGACGAGGTTTTCAGTATCACTGCTTTTATTCGGGTTTGAAGGCCGTCGTTTTTTGGAATTGACTCGAATGACTTGAGATATCCATATGCGTTGTTCTAATTATGTTTTTATTTTTTCCTCCATGTCAATTAGTAGAAAAGTCAGTATAATCAACAAAAATGATATCTTTCGTGTTGAAGGTTCGTTTATCGGACAGTATCTAGTTCACAGAAGAGAATTAGTCGTATACTGCGTATGTTGATGCTGAGAAGACGATTCCGAAGTCCAAACGCAGCGGTCAAAGTCCGGGAAATAGAATATTCCTCTTTTTTTGTACACTAAGACTTAAGAAACCATCTGATTTTTCACAGCATGTCAGCTTTTTCATCTTCTTCGACATATTTACCAGCAAACATTTTTATTTTTCATTAAAAAATCGACTTGAAATTTTTGAATAGGTACGTCTTGGAATCACAACGCAAGTTTATTCATGAAAAATAAATTTTTTTATAGAAAAAAATTAAATGAAAAGTGGAAATCAAGTGGCGTTCCAATCGTCTTATGAAAAGGAGGGTTGAGATTTTAGGGGTTTTAATTTCCGAACGAACTTCAGATTCGTGTTCTACTCACTAAAATACCAACTCCTTTTCTTCGAAACTTGGTGCTGTAACCAACAAACCTTATTTATTTTTTTCCTAATTATTTTTCCTAGAAACAGGTGCACATACCCAAATAGCACAAGTACGTCCAGTGGACGTACTGCATATGTACGGTGAGGATGAATTGTACGTATTTAGGACGTACTTTTGTCTCCGACAGACGTACATAAGACCTCCCTGCGACTTACCGTTTCCGCATAGTCGGTAATCCCAGGTACGTACTTTTCTAGTCCACACAGGACCTGAAATGTACAGAAAGGGGAACTGTTTGGGACATTCCGAAAACGTACATTTTCCATTCTGTATGCGCTATCCCAAGTAGAACAAACATATTTGACCAATATTGGTTCAATATTACGGGAATATTAACCTTATATTGTAGATGATATCAATAGTGGCCACAAAAAAATGTAAACATTCGGCGATATTAGATCAATATTCGAAAACAACGTAATGATATATCATATGATATCACTTAATGAATCTATAAGTTTTCATATTCGGGATTATTCATTTCTTTTTTACCAAATAGTCAAGTTGGAAATTTTACTCATTCACGTGTACTAACCATCTAACCGAATACTTACCTGGAAAAAGACCTGGCTGCTGCGGGGCTTGAACTCTCGACCTTTTCCATGGAGATATTATTGTCGACCACTGTTACGCTCTACGGCACGGAGAGACTTGTTTTTAAGAAGGAGTTGGGTGCTATAGATGTGATGACTTCAAGCTAGTTTTGTTCGAGATTATATTAAAATTTCAGAAAGTTCAGTAACAATGAAAATATATTCGAAAAAACACTAAAGGATCACTGTCTCATGTGATGGAGGTTTTGGAATATCAAACTTGCTGTGCAAAAAATTATGTATGTAATTTTCTGGTATTTAAATTCACCACGTCGATGTTTCACTTTTTCCAAATTTTTTTAGGAATAATTCATTATGAATATTGCATTACCAATATTGTTGTATGTATGAATACACTAAGTGATCACTCTCAAAATCCCAATACCCCTTGAACCGAAAGGGACCCAATACGTACGTACTTTGGAGGTCCAAACAGTATGTACATACTAACAGAAATGTAGAAAATGAAAGGAACCCAATCCGTACGTACTTGGGAGGTCCAAACAGTATGTACAAAAAAGTACGTCAACGAGACGTCCAGATAGTATGTACATACGATTTCCAAAAATGTACGTCATTACTATTATGTCCCGCAAACGTTTCGAAATATACGTATCTGAAAGGGACTCAATATGTACGCACCTGGAAGGTCCAAATAGTACGAACATAGTTCTTCCAAACATGTACGTAAATGATACGTCTGAGCAGTGCGTACATGGGATTCACAAAAAAACACGTCATTGGTATGTCCCTAATTCATTCCGAAAAGTACGTACCTGAAGAGGAATTAATGTAAACGTATCAGGGACACTTAATAAAGTACGTACATAGTACTTCCAAGCATGTACGTTTTCATTACATTCCGATTGGAACGGGACCAAGTATGTACCTACATGGGACGTCTAACCAGTACATACATGGTACATCCGGTAATGTATGTTCTTCGAATGTCTCCTATCCGTCCCGGGACGTATCGACGTAACTGGGACATAAATGTTTCGTCTTCAGGACGTCGTGTGCTATTTGGGTAGAGATACGTTCTCATTAGTAAATTTGCCAAGTTACATATCTCATTTTTAGGATTGTATATAGATCAAAATTTAACGGGATCGAAACATAACACAAAAAGTGAGGAAACAAATTTCACAATTTTAGCTACCTATATAGAATTCAAAATCGAATTCCATTATACTATTGAAAAGTAATTTATTTCTCTTCAGTTTATTCCAGAAACCAATATTTATATAATATCAACCATTTGAGAAAAAGCCAAGAAATCGAATATTCAAAGTCACTTCAGAATCTTCAAAATGAATATTCCATTTAGATCATAGAGAAACAACTGTTATTTCTAGACGTTATATTTCGATTTTCAAATATAAAACATTATAATTCATTCATCTTCTCAAAAACAACATCAAGCAATCGAACCTAAAACTGAACTCGAATGATAACGTTCATTTGACAAGAAGAGCAAATGATTTTTCTTCGTCAAAACTCTATAGACAAATTTCTATATAAAATCTATTTCACACGAACGTGTCATCTGCTATAACAGCTTACCAAAATCACTGAAGATCACTTAAAATGAAATTTCATTCAAAAAAGAAATGAAAAACTGTTTGCTGTCATGATATTTGTTTCGCGTTACATCGTTTAGTGCCATTAATTTTTTTTTATTTGGAAGTATGAGTGCGAAGTTTGTCTGTACACGCGCCTCACGCATTGGTGTGTTCATTATTTTTCGATACAAATTCCTTTTCACAAACTGCATTCAACTGCTTGAATTGGAACTGTTCCCTATCATAAATGATTGTTATTTATTGAGAGCAATAAACGTTATTATTATCATTATTATATATTGCTTTATTTGTGTGCTGATCTGAATCTCATTCTAATAACTAAAAATGAGATGAGTTCGAATCGTGCTATACATTCCAATCTTTTTCATGACTTTTGTTTTTCGTGAATTTGTCTTCAGGCTTTCAAACTATTTTGTAGGGTAGAGATTAATTTCAATAATCAAATGTTGTACAATGTATGTACCTACTGAAATAATATTCTTTTGATGTCCAAAATGGATATTCCAGGTACGCCCCTAGGATTCATCAGGTAGGTACTAAGGTTAACCGTCTCAGGGGGCCTTTAGGAAAAAATGGGAAAATAAGAACAAATATTCTTCAAAATGAGAGTCCTGAATAACTAATTACGAACCTATTGCCTTGAAAAAATAATGAGATCTGGAGCCATTTCGAAATATCATAAAAATGTCATAGCTTCTGGTGCTATTATTTTTGTGCGGGACCGAGTTCTTCGTGATCAGTTTTTCTAGCTATTGAAGAAAATTTGACAGTAACTTTTTTTTCTCGGTAAGAAATGTAGTTTTCCCCTGTATATAGTCAAAACTGTACCGCTGAAGACTGATAGTATAGTGCTAGAAGTTATTGTTTCATATCGCTCTGTGCATGTTTCGTGTGATTTGGGCTTGTAGTCTGTGTTGACATATATAAAAGTCTCATGATTCACAACAATTGCATCAGAAGGGTAGTTTGTGGTAGGTAAAAAACCTGAAATACTAAAATGGAAAAAGATATTGACCATTTTCAACAGAAATAGCGTAGTTATACATACATAATACATATATTTCATTCCAGAAAACTACCATAAAATTTGTAAATAGCATCAATGTATTACCACTTGTAATAAGGGTGCGAGATGTATGGACATTATGAAAATTACAAAATATCCAATCATAGACATGATTTTAAACTTTTGACTTCCACTAGAAAACTTAGCACCCTCAGCAGAAAAAATTAATACTAGGAATGTGTAGAACAAATGTTTGGCCTTTAACGTCTGAATAACCTACCAAGTTCATTTGACCAATTTTAGAGGAGACATAAAAAAACAACTTGAAAAATTCTACACCACCAACACTTTGAAAACTCATTGCTTTGATATTCGACTTCAACAAGAAAAAATGAAAATTGAACTTTTCGATCTTTTATATGTAAGCATTTTCAAAGGTGATTGTTTTGTTTGCTGTCATGATATTCGTTTCGCGTTACATAGTATGTAAGTATGAGTGCGAAGTTTGTCTGTACACGCGCCTCACGCATTGGTGTGTTCATTATTTTTCGATACAAATTCCTTTTCACAAACTGAATTCAACTGCTTGAATTGGAACTGTTCCCTATCATAAATGATTGTTATTTCTTGAGAGCAATAAAAGTTATTATTATCATTATTATATATTGTTTTATTTGTGTGCTGATCTGAATCTCATTCTAATAACTAAAAATGAGTTGAGTTCGAATCGTGCTATACATTCCAATCTTTTTCATGACTTTTGTTTTTCGTGAATTTTTCTTCAGGCTTCCAAACTATTTTGTAGGGTAGAGATTAATTTCAATAATTAAATGTTGTACATTGTATGTACCTACTGAAATTATATTCTTTTGATGTCCGAAAAGGATATTCCAGGTACGCCCCTAGGATTCATTAGGTAGGTAATGGGTAGGTACTAACGTTAACCGTCTCACGTCTCAGGGGGCATCCAGGAAAAAATGGGAAAATACGGATATATATTCTTCAAAATGAAGGGTCCTGAAAAACTAATTAGGAACCCATTGCCTTGAAAAAATAATGAGATCGGTAGCCATTTGGAAAAATTATAAAAATATCATAGCTTCTGGTTCTATTATTTTTTGTGCGGAACTGAAATATTCGTGATCAGTTTTTCTAGCTAGGAATTTAGTGAGAATTTGTTTTCCCCTGTATATAGTCGAAATTGTACCACCGAAGACTGATGGTATAGTGTTAGAAGTTATTGTGTGCATATTTCATGTAGAGTCATGTGTTGACATATAAATGTCTCATGATTCACAAAAATTACATTAGAAGGGTAGTTTGTGGTATGTTAACAACCCGAAAAACTAAGATGGAAAAAAGATATTGGTCATTTTCAACAGAAATAGTGTAGTTAGTAGTTATACATAAATATGTTTCATTTCATGTGTTCTCCAGGAAACTACCATGAAATTTGGACATTATGAAAATTAGAAAATACCCAATCATAGACATGATTTGAAACTTTTGAGTTCCACTAACACCCCGTTTCGACGATGCAAGTTTGTCGCTGCAACTTCTCGCGGCGACTTGTCGCTGCGAGATATGTCATCTAGCTGTCAGTTTGCATTGCCAATATTAAAAAATAGCACTGAATGTTACCAAGATCAACGTCTACTTTATCACAACTGATATATAATTTCATTCATTTCTAATAATTGATATTACTCAACTTGATTCAAGTCTCGAAAAATAATTGAAATGTTCAAAATAAATATTCTCCACAATGATGCCACCACATATTTGTGGTTTGCGGCAACAAATTCACCATAGAAATAACTAAGTCGCTGCAACTTATCGCACCAAAAAAGATTCATGCAACTCGAAAAACTTGCATGAACACATGCGATTTTCTGGAGTTGCGGCGACAAACTTGCATCGTCGAAACAGGCTATTACAAACTTAGCTCCCTCAGCAGAAAAAATTAATACTAGGAATGTGTAGGCTTAGAACGAATGTTTGACCTATAACGTCTAAATAACCTATCAAGCCCATTTGCCCAATTTTTGAGGAGACATAAAAAAACAACTTGAAAAATTCTACACCACCAAAACTTAGAAAACTCATTGCTTTGATATTCGACTTCAACAAGAAAAAATGAAAATTGAACTTTTCGATCTTTTATATGTAAGCATTTTCAAAGGTGATTTTTTTGAGTCTTCTCGAAAATAGGTCGAATAGGCTTGGCATATTTGGACCTGAATTTTGACCGATTATCCTATAATAAGTTAAATGGTAACGATTTTCAAATGTAATTCTCATTCATTTTTCAGAGAATGGGTAAGTGTATACCTGCTTTGAAGGTACATCTGCTCGGCTAATCTGAATTTTTCTGAATTTAGATCAAACGATAGTTATACGACGGCTCTCCTTAAAGTTGTAGACATTTACATATCTTTGTTGATAGTTATAAGCTATGCATTTTGCATCAACACCGGCCGTGAAAGCCTACATTCTTTCATCATGTATTTTGCTATTAATGGATTATTCGAAAGCAGATCGTTTTAATTATGAGCTTCTTCTTGCTCTTATAAATAACTCTCCAAGGAAACACTGTCGCTATGCTTGAGGACTATGCCTCTAACCGTTCCCAAAGAGTTATCTCAAACAACGATAACTCCAAGTTCATTTAAATTAAACATGGTGTACCTCAGGTTTCAATATTTTGTCCCTAGTTGTTCGTTTTATATACGTCTCAGTTCAATGAAGCTCTACGGCATATAAACACGCATTGATACGCCGATGACGGTACTCAGCTACCCTTGAAGTTCGAAGAGAACTTGTTAAACCAACTCTCCACCAAATCAATCAAGACCTCGACATCTCAGTTTCTTTTTCCAGCCATTATTGTATTTCTGTTAATGTATCATAAATCTAACGTGCTGCTATTCGGTAGAGCAGTCGCTAGAAATCGCTGTTCAGGTTCGACTGATATCAGAATCGATGGAACTAAACTACCCCTTCATGAGCTCTTCAAAAGACATGTCTCACAAATTCTGAAACGAGGTTACGCCAATTTGAAGATGATATGTACTCTAATTGAGCATTTCTAACCAAAAAAAGCAACATTTTTCCGTATTCAAACTCTGCGGCACTATTACACAAAGTTCCTGCAACCAAAACGCCCTCTTACCGTTATGCAAAGATATCTTTCAGAACTGACGTTCATCATCTGAAGGAATTTGAGATTCCCAAAACAACTTAAAATGCCAAACTATAATTCCATTCTTTCATGGATCTTTTTCGCATTACATAGCCTGCTTATACAATTGGATTGAACGTGAATTTCTATCAGGATTCATGTATTATTATCATTCATTGATGAGTAGGTATTGAAAAAATAAAGAATAACGGAGATACTTTTCGTTTTTTAATTCACACTATTCTCACATAGAAATGATGTGATAGTGTAAATTCATCTCCTGTCACTTTAGCAGTTTTGCACCACTATTTTTGTAGTTGTATCATCTATTTGGTTGGGTGGAAGAGCTATCTGTACCATGAATTATTATTGCAGAAATTGAATCCTGCCTTTTGTTTGGTTGTATTTTTTTCATGGACTTACAATAATAATAGTTTGTACAACAAGAGTGGATATGGCCAACATCCATTCGAGTTGTACAGTTGATTTTTTCTTCGACCAGGTATTTCAGAACCCTCTTTCAAGTATCATATTGATAGTCGATTTCAGATATAGAGTATTCTTTCGATATTTATGAAAATCTCAAAGGAAAGAAACTTGATTAAATTCAATATTGAATGACACAAATTAAATTAGTAATGTCAAATAAAAAAAACAAAAACAAAAAAATAGTCCTTTTTGGTGTGACTCGACACTATAAAATGGATCGTCTCAGAGATTGCTGGGCATATATGTTATTAGTTCTGTGCCAAGATGGATTGGATTAGCTGTACATCTACTCAGTGTCACTACTTTTATTCGGGTTTGAAGGCCGTCGTTTTTTGGAATTTCTTCCTGACGTTTCGCTGGCTCGAGTGGCTAGCTTCTTCAGAGGTTCATTCATCTTGGAATTCACTCCAATCATCGGAGTGAATTCCAAGATGAATGAACCTCTGAAGAAGCTAGCCACTCGAGCCAGCGAAACGTCAGGAAGAAATTCCAAAAAACGACGGCCTTCAAACCCGAATAAAAGTAGTGACACTGAAAACCTCGGCCGCGAAAGTCTCAACTATTTTGTACATCTACTCTTCACACCAATAATCAACTGAAGTTACAGTCCAAGTGGCCAGTTGGATAGAGTGTTAGCCCTCGGGTTTGAAGGCCGTCGTTTTTTGGAATTTCTTCCTGACATTTCTCTTGCGCGAGTGGCTAGCTTCTTCAGAGGCTCATACATCTTGAGTTGAACTCCGATGACTGGGTATTAAGACTTCGTAAAGCGTATTTATGTGAGAGTTATTACGAAAAGCGTATTTATATGAAAGTTATTACGGAGTCGTAATACACATTCATCAGAGTTTAACTAAAGATGTATGAGCCTCTGAAGAAGCTAGCCACTCGCGCCAGCGAAACGTCAGGAAGCAATTCCAAAAAACGACGGCCTCCAAACCCGAACAAAAGTAGTGATACTGAAAACCTCGACCGCGAAAGCCTTAACCATTTTGACACTTGATTTTTATTAGTTAAGTTAACCTGTCGTCCTCCTAAAAATGGCGGCCCTCAGCTGGTGCCAGTTGAAGGTCAATGAGTGACTAGCTTCTTCACAGGCTCATACATCTCGACTTAAACTCCGATGACTGGGTATTTCGACTTCGTAAAGCGTATTTATATGGTTTCAGGTAGCCTGGAGTGATAATTACTCTTTCTAAATTCGGAGAATTTTCATTAATATTGATGATGATGAAATGTCAGGAAGCAATTCCAAAAAACGACGGCCTCCAAACCCGAACAAAAGTAGTGATACTGAAAACCTCGGCCGCGAAAGCCTTAACCATTTTGACACTTGATTTTTATTAGTTAAGTTAACCTGTCGTCCTCCTAAAAATGGCGGCCCCTCAGCCTGTGCCAGTTGAAGGTCAATGGGTCTCACCTTCTAGTGCGAGAATAGAGGAACACAATATTGTGAAATTTTCCAGTTGATGAAAAAATCGTTGCACCTGACAAATAACTAAAATAACAGTGTTTTATATTTTATTTTCTTATGCATTCTAGTAATATTTGACAAATTGACAAGTAAAGACTATATCAATAATTATAAAGATCACAGATTTTCACAACAAACTAGGTATCAAACATTTATCATAAAGTTCATTTCAAATAGAAGAAAATTGGAATTCACACATCATAACAATTTTCACTTATATGAAGCATATTTTAGTCGTTTCTATTAAGGCATAATATAAACATAAGTCAAAATGACATTTAAAAAAATATATTATATGGATGTAAGTTTATGCAATATATTATGATGGGTTGATTATGACATCCACCTTTAAAAACAGCATCACGGAATAAAATTGTTTGTTTTATGTCAAGATGAGCTAAATGAGAAGGTACCATCAAGCCCGTAAAAGGGCTCATTTAGCCAAAATTTGTATATTTCTGGCCTTTTCTACCGTATTACCAATAAATATTTCCCAGCAGCTTACCTATGTTCAGAACTAATATTTGCAATGTCAAGATCGAAAGTATCGCATCGAAAACATTTCAGACACCTCTTGAAAAAATTGTTTGAAAGTCATAAATTCATGTTAGAGCAATTTTTATTTCGTAGAGGAAATAAATATAGAATTCAAAACAAACAAAAATATATTAAATTGGATTTGAAATCACATTCGCTCTTCAAAAATTTTGATTTGGCAGAGGAATTACATTTTGGTATTTGAATTCTGATACTTGGGGGTAAATCACCCTTCTTATGTTTTTATATTCATTCATTTATTTCTTTTTCACTGGAAAACATCCATACTCTTTCCTGGAAGGAACAGGTGGATGGTTTTTGAATTTGTCATCAATTTAAATAGACATTCAAATATAAAACAAACAGCTTCTCCTGCATATAATTTAACAAATTCAGCTCTACAAATTGATTATAACTGGTGAGAAATTATTGAAAATCGCCTTCTGAAAATAATATGTACTCTAAAGAATTCTTTAATCTCAAATAGCGATCCTGATGAGAGGTGAAATTTTTTCTTCGTGATACTATTCCAAATATTATTCTGAAACAAAAACTGAATATTCGTTGGGTATAAGATGGAATGTGGCGAAAAATCCATTAATTTCTGCTGAATCAACGTTAAATAGGATGGGATATTTTTTTATTGGTTTTTGTTCAAATAGTCTAGCTCACGAGTTGAAAAGCAGAATTTCTCAATAGTTGAAGGTTCAATATTTCGTGAATTTTATTATTGAAAACCCGTTTACATTAGACAAATTATTCAATACTTCACAAACTATTAAATATCGATTTAAGAGTTTGAAAACAATTATGGTATCATCGATATACCCTAAAAAAAAATTTCATTAGAAAAATCCGACTTTCAATGAAATATGCTCATTGGCAATGAAAAATTTTCTAGGATCTACTAATGTGTAAAATGGTATAACTGTTGAACGAAAGCCATCAAAATTAATTTTTTTCGTAGAAACTCTTCTACAAGTGCACTTTAGAAGATTTGAATTGAATTGTTTATATATTTGAATTTCATATTATATTAGATACCCACTACTGTTTATTGAAGTAACAAAAAATTAAAAATTCGAAAACAGAACCATAAAATTTTTCGAAAAAATTTTAATTGCTATATCGCTATTTTCGAGACCACCATCATGAGATTTCCTACTTTTCAAGTTGTGAATCAGAGAATTATTATTTTCAATATTCCGCAATATCCAAAATAGTTTGAATTTTTAAAAATTTTCAGATAAGCAATTCTGAGTTTATAGGGATGACAAACATTTTTATGTTTGTACGAAAAAAAATGTTTTCGCTTAAGGCACATTTTAAGACCTAGTGCTTAGTATTCCATATAGGGGGTGAAAATATAAATTGACTGGAGTAAAGACAAGAAAAATATATTTTACAAATGAATTCAAAAAGGACGGTTATGAGCATGTTTGAAATGAATATACTCGAAATCTGGCCTTAATATTTTTTTGGGGGCAGAGTGAAACATAAATAAAAACACATGCATTGTGTTATAGAATAAAATTCATGAAGTTGAAGGACTCAATGTGAGCCAAACTTCACATGGTCATGATTCATTCTTACGAGCATATCATCAATTAATGAAGTAAATTGCATAACAATTTATTTTTTTCGCCTCCCTCTATCCAGAGTATACAATTCCTGGTCTCATTGTAGGGAGCAAGGTTCTACTTTTTCTTCCTAGGAAGGAACACTGAAAGTGGCGTTTGATACGTCATCAATGAAATAATTTATTAGTCATTGACGACCTAAACTATATTCTATTATATAAGTATACAATTTTCCATTCATTTATAGAACACCCTGTATTTTGTGAAATGCTAGAAATGAGTGAAGTGAATATATTAAGAAAATCAAAGTTAAATGTCAAATATTATAATAGAGCTATAGTAATAACGGAGTTGTTCATAATAGTTTTGAAGGCGATTATAGGTGTTGGTTCGAATCCGGCGTCGAGACCTTTTTTTATTTTTTTTCTTTGTTTTATAGATTCTCCTGAATTTGTTAATTTCAGGAGCATGCTATACTATACCCACCTCTTAGTTTTTGTTCTTGAATAAATATTTTTTGTTAGTTTCATATATATTTTAAAATTATCTTGTTATACGAGGGATGCGGAAAAATCATATGTATAACATGGGGGTAAAGTGCCTTTTCCTCCCTTGAATCCTCGGGAGGAAAAGTAGCTCTTTGCTCCCTTGTTATACAAATATCTGTTGAAACTTTCTTTTGACTGTATAGATTAGTATGTTCTAGTTTGTAGTTTATAGGTGATTGTGCTATAAGTGATTTTTATCACTTTCAAAGCGTTTTTTTATGACTTTTTCTATTTGTTTCATTGTACACCCTGAAAATAAAATTATTATTATATATAACTATTGTGAAATCACCTCGCTTCTTCGTCGTAAATCAAGTGAACTTTTTGCATAGCTCGCCGAAATTTCCTATTTATTCGGTTTAAACTCCAAAGATAAAAGGAGTTCCTAAAGAAAGGGGAGAGCTACGCTATAGATAAGACAGGCGATGAGTATTTCAATTCGTGTGGAGAAAATTCAGAGTTTTTCCAACTCTGACAATTTCACAACACTCGAAAGGCTATAAGAACGCACAAATCAATATCGACACCAGTACCAGCACGGGAAAAATCATATAAACGCCCATACGCGGCTTACACGTGCTGGTAAGCAACGTTATGTCGTCTTCTTCGTGTTCGATACCGTCTCTCGTAGGCACTTCTACTATCACAGCCTCGTCCGATAAAAGATGAATGGGAAACTCACAAACGGTCTGATTTATACACTCGTTTCCACCGCTACTCGTATTCGCGAAACCGTACGTCGGCTTGTAAATGTTGAAAACGGCGTGAATATCGTTCCTCACGAAGTCATTGTCCGAATAAAAAATATAGTAATAGTACCCGTCCGAGACTACCGTGTGTTCTGTGACCATGTGGTTGCTCTGATCCAGGTATTCCATCGTGTTGCACAGACGACTCGGTACGAATCCGCGCGAGAGTAGGATTTTGCTGTCGTAGCACCTGAGGAGGTCGGTCTCGAAGCTCGAAACGCTGTCGCTTTCCAGGTTGATGTCGTCCGTGAAGTTCATGGCGTTTCCGCCATGTTTGATGTGCGAATCCAGAGGCGATATGCTCCTTTTTGGTCGATTTCCAGTCACTGTTGACAAACAATGTTAAATGAATGTGGCTACTATATTTTCATTTACGGTATAATGTATTTATAAAAGTGAGGATGCATTTTGAGAACGGGCGTATTTTTTTCTCTACGAAATTCTGTAAAAAGGACCTTATACTTCTACAATATCTGAACGCTAGGTGTATGGGAAGTGAGATGAAGATTTAAGGTAGAAAGACAATGGGATTCCATTACAGCAGTTTACCTAACAAATGCAGAACGCCATCAGCAATCACGTGCGGAAAGGTCACTTTACGCACGAGTTAGGTACACTATTTTCTACTAGCGAGTGGAAAAAACCCAAAAACATAACATAATGAAACATAAATTATTAAATACATCTAAACAAATTAATAATTATTAATATAAACGTCGAACGTGCAATTTGTTGCATTCCGCAAATCAATTGCAGAGGCTCAAATGTTTCAAATGAAGTAAGATTTCGGTTTTCCACTAGTATTTTGACTGACATATTTTTTTTGCTATGATAATCAAAAGTGATAAGTAAATGAAAAATGACAGATGTGTATTATTATCTGACATTCATTTGATGAGCCATTAGAAAATTACTGAAACATATTTTTTTTATTAAAAATTGTAACAGAATATTATAGTCATTCTGTAAACTGCAACCATAAAAATATATTATTATTCAATTGAAAAAATATAGGTGCAAGCAAAAACAATTTCATATAAAGAAGTTTGTTTCATATATTGCATCATTTAGCCACCAAATTCCTCATTTTTCAAATAACAAAAGTAGCTATAGTTTTATTCACAGTAAATTTTCGTTGTACTTGAATCGTCATATTGATCAGTTGTTGCATTTTTCAACGGGGGGTAGCAGAATCCATTTCAGCAGAAAATTTTGTTAGAGATCAATGAAGTATAACGCTCGATAGTCAATATACCTAAATAAAAAAAATTCAATTCAGATTCATTGTTCCCAACTCATTGATTTTTTCAATTTACCCATATTAATGAAGGGCAGAAAAAACAATATCCCCTGTAAGAATATTCGGTTTAGGATTTTTCATATATAATGAATAGAATTTTTTCACAAATTATTGTGAAAAATGAGTTTATAGGTAGGTATGCTAAATCTGAATACATGAAAATTATTTTGGTAATATTAGATATATCAATGTTACTTCTGCTCCATTGCCACTCTCCTCCCATGAAACAATGTGATGTTTTTCCTAGGCCAAAATGAAGCATTTCCACACATTGATTAACTGTCCCAGTTTGGACAAAATTACATTTTTAATAACTATATAAGTTGAGGGGTGGATCCATGAAAAGATGGACACACTGTACAATCGCCTTCTATAGGGCTATAGAACCAAAGAATTACAGGTTATATCATTTTTCCTTCTGAAAACCACCACTAAAATCATTAAAATTCTTCGAAATCTTTATCTTATTTGAATAGCATTAAAAATCCCAAACTGACCTGAAACTATTTTCCCCTTTATTTGAGATGACTAATTAATCCCTTTCCAGATATAGACAAAGCCATTCATCAGGTCTGTTTTTGTATTGATCAACCATTGTTTATCATTATATCAACGTATGTATCAATAGGTAAGAAGTCATAAAATAAAAACTGATAAAGTACCAGTTACAAAGCTCACATTCATCAAGATTCTAATTTCAAGTAGGTACCCAAATTACGCTTGATTATTTATTTTCAGGATTGAAAGTTTTCGGAAGAGTTTGTTTATCTTTCCCTTTCACTTTCCTTGTGATCACGTTCGTTATTCATACATGATTGCGGTTTGAACCAAAGGGAAATATTGAATTCTGTACTACTATCGATTTAGTTCTTTATGGAAAATTGATCAATAATATTTGGTTTTTTAGATATCTTTCAATCTACATTCTTACTGCTATGTACAAGCTTGGCCCAGAAGAGCAGAACTATAACGTTAGAATTTGTACATTTTCAAATCCCGAACAATTCTCGGATTACTGAAAAAAAAGTTTCCCATAACTTAATAAAAACCATCATTTTTGAAAAAAATCGAAACTATTTTCGCAAATTCTGTTCAAATTGGAAAACAATATGTTTTAATATAAGTTTGACTTTTTATGAAAGCTTGTTTTTTCCATTCCAATATAAAACAATGATGAATTATATATATATATATATATATATATATATATATATATATATATATATATATATATATATATATATAACACAAAAAGGAAGTTCTTGGGTAAAGCAGCAAGCAAAACGTGTACTCTTTCAACACTATATTTCCGATATTTCGACAGTGAATACTGTCATCTTCAGGGAAGCTACAAATGGTTAACGAAATTGTTTATCAAATATGAAACGAGAAAAAACAGTGCTACTTACTGTGTTATTGAGAATGGTTGCTAATGTTGGAAAATGAATGAATGATTTTCGAATGAATTGTCAGATTTAACATTCTGTACATGGTAATGTCAATTATTTAAAATATGTGAGATAAAATATGAATAAAATTTTTCTAGTAAGAGTTATTTAAAACAGTTCAAAATTAAAAACGTGGTTTGAAATTTCTAAGGTTAGGAAACAGACAAATGACATGACCTTCAACTTTCAATTGTCATGTCATTTGTCTGTTTCCTAACCTTAGAAATTCCAAACCACGTTTTTAATTTTGAACTGTTTTGAATAACTCTTACTAGAAAAATTTTATTCATATTTTATCTCACATATTTTAAATAATTGACATTACCATGTACAGAATGTTAAATCTGACAATTCATTCGAAAATCATTCATTCATTTTCCAACATTAGCAACCATTCTCAATAACACAATAAGTAGCACTGTTTTTTCTCGTTTCATATTTGATAAACAATTTCGTTAACCATTTGTAGCTTCCCTGAAGATGACAGTATTCACTGTCGAAATATCTATCTACTATATATATATATATATATATATATATATATATACAAAACTAGGAAAATAGTTGGGTAAGCAGCATGCAGGAAGTATACTCTTATAACACGAATTCCAATATTTCGACAATGTTTATTGTCATCTTCAGGGAAAGCTACAATATTATATAATTCGTCAAATTCAAAATGTAAAAGTGTGAAAAAACTACTTACAGTGTCCATGAGATTGAGTGCAAAAAGGGTTGTTAACAATTTAAAACATGTATGAAACATATCTTACAGATTAAAATTATTCAACTTTGGTCAACATTACACAATTTAAATTTTTTTAACAATATTTACTGGACGTCCATTTGCAAGTCGAACGCCGGCATGGAATGATAGAAAATGTTAGGTTAAAAGTTCCATCCTGCATGGATGTCCGGAACTTTTAACCTAACATTTTCTATCATTCCATGCCGGCGTTCGACTTGCAAATGGACGTCCAGTAAATATTGTTAAAAAATTTTAAATTGTGTAATGTTGACCAAAGTTGAATAATTTTAATCTGTAACATATGTTTCATACATGTTTTAAATTGTTAACAACCCTTTTTGCACTCAATCTCATGGACACTGTAAGTAGTTTTTTCACACTTTTACATTTTGAATTTGACGAATTATATAATATTGTAGCTTTCCCTGAAGATGACAATAAACATTGTCGAAATATTGGAATTCGTGTTATAAGAGTATACTTCCTGCATGCTGCTTACCCAACTATTTTCCTAGTTTTGTTCTTAACTAGTCAGCAAAGACTACCCATCTCCTATATATATATATATATATATATATATATATATATATATATATATATATATATATATATATATATATATATATATATATATATATCTAAGGCACAAACCATGTGTGAAGTTCTGCAAAAAAAAGTTGAAGATTCATTCAGAAAAGAGGAATTCGCCTTTGAGATGCTTCGCTCACGAACTCACTCACTTCTCAGAATAACGAGAAGAAGTTAGAGATTCCTTCTCTTCTACAGATTTTTTCATAATCGTCACTTGTCTGAAATATTATCACCATTTACCCGACGAGTGTAATTTCACCACCGTTTTTTGTGAACCTAGTGTCTCTATCGAGGGTTGGTTTTCAACAGAGATACTAAACCTTGGATTTCTTTGCGAGGGAAAGTTTTCCCAATACTTACTACCTACTTTTGAAAATAAAAAAAAAATAACTTGATTTTTCTCTCTTTTGGTTCACGCGTTGTACTTTGAGTATTTACCCTTTCATGTAAATCTGAAGGTGAAAAAAAGTCCTTCCGATTTGCCTAAAAAAATCCCACCCCCCACTTATAAATCCTGAGTGCTCACCTTCTAAAGATCGTTTCAGCTCTTCTACTTTTCTCCTCCACCTTTTTGTATGTCTCTTGCGATGTTTCCCCTCAGATTTACTTGTTACTTGTTCGTCAGTACCGTTACGTTTTCGCAAATTTGTATTGTTTGGTTTCGGCTCTCCCATACCCAATCCCTCTGTGGCAATATCACCACCGGTGTCTTCTCTTGCGTCATCTATTTCTGAGTTGACGTCTAATGCACCTGAAATAATTTTTTCAAATAAAACGTTCTTCATAATAATACAGAAAATTCATGTCACGAATTATCAAATTTTCTTTGAATTATTTTTATTTCAGAAATCACAACTTCTATGAAAAAAGTTAAATTAAGAAAAAATTAAACACTCTCTGTTATAATTATTTTTTATTTCACTTCTTTCATAGAAGTTGCTATTTCTATTTTTTGATTCGGAGAATGAAAAAGACAAAACAGTACTTCTGAAAAATCGTATATTGTTTTATAAAACCAGAGATCCCATTTTATGAACCAAAAACTATATTCTAATGGAAAGTAATTTTCATGATAATAGAAATATATATTAATAAGAAACAATCATCAATATCTAAATGATTACTTTATCACAATCAACTATAACCTCAAGTTAATGAAATTTTTCAGTAATCTCAGTGGTATTTGTTCCAATTTTGAATGCGAAGTTATCATGAATAAATGTTTTCAATTTTTAATACATACTTTCATTTATCGGAATTTTTTCACTCAATTATATATATGAAAGCTCTTAAAATCCATTGAATTTTGAGAGATATTTTCAATTTCGAAAAAAAGATGATAATTCATATTAAAATTGAAAGGTGAAGGCCCTAGAACACCACATTGTGAAACACATATATCAACATCAATTGACAATGACATAAACGAAAGTAGCAAGCTTTGGAAATCATGCATTTATTTCAGGCTCCAAACATGATCGAAATAAACAACATAATCAAACAGAAACAACGAAAAAACCATGTCAGCAATGTTGATTTGTTTAATTATAAAATCCCTATTATATATGTAATAGAAAAACCATTTACCCCGATACATATTTCTGGTATCAACTCTTTCTCTTACCAAGGTAATCTGCAGGTTCTTCAATGAACACTTTAACTTCTTTGTATTCTACGTCCATTTTTGCGCCAAATGCCTCGTAATTGTGATCCATGAGGCCACACGTATTGAGAGTTCTTCCACCTCGAACAACTAATATCCTACCGCCTTCATGTCGAGAACAAACCTACAAATATTATAGAATTGGCGAATAGTGATAGTAAATTACAAAATCTATTACTGAAGATTCAATAAAAATATTGTTTCGAAGCTCTAGACTGCAAACAATCTTTCTCGATAGATCAAAAATCAAGTTGACATATTCAGCAAGTCATCTGAATTAATTCTAATTGTTTTCAGCTATTTTCTGACTGTCAAGAGCATTGAGAGGTATGCAGTAAAGTCCATTCCTGAACTGAGAAGTCTGTGGACTGAAATAATGAGTTGAATAATATTACTCCCAAAAACAGAGGAAATAATTCGCTTCTAAGTTTTTTCCAGTAAATTATCTAACGAATTTGAGGAAAATATCAATTATTATAATCCCATTCGATAATTCCTGCCAAGTCTTTATTCACGGTAATCACACTTCCTTACTAACCCGGGACTGCAACATTCTCTTATATTACTAACACAGAGAAATCAAGCAACATTTGTGTGTACCAAAACACAAGATAATTGAAGGTGATGATCGAGGCTACACAGCTTTCCCTAAACCGGCAAGTTTACGTTGATTTTTTACAAGTTACAGAAATTCCTACTTTGAGAAGGTGATCAACTGAGTCGACACTGAAATAAAGTAGCAGCATACAACAAAAAAATATTATTACTCCTTCGCCAAAGGAAGCTAAACACCTATCGCTGAATAAACTACACATTGGACTGTTATCTGGATTGCAAATAGTGTGACGCTGTTCACTGTAGCTTCACCTCAAAAAAATGGGCAGGGCTGACAGTGAAAATATCTGTTAAGGGATGCATTTGCTTCACGAGGGTCAGGTTATCTTTTGCAACATACTCTGAAAGGGTTCAACTATTACTTTCCGAGATCAAATAACTAGCTCTTGAGATCTAATCAGCCTCATCAGAGGCCTCAGTTTCCAGGGCCTCAGATAGATCTCATAGGTCGAGGTAGATTGATCTATCTCTTTTATTCCCTACTATCTACGTTATCCCCCTATGATCATGGTGAGGAGGTGTGAACAATAGTGTAAGGAGATACTAGACTAGTTTGATTAGGATGAGTATCATATTCATCTGACTCCATTTCATTCCAGAGTCTCCTTCAATTGTCTCCAAATATATTACCGCACTTTTAGGGCTGATACTTCACAACCTGATTAAGAGTTTATAATTAAATTAATCGGTTCGGAGAATATGCACGACATGCTTCCAGTTGCTAGAGTAGAAGCACAGTGAAAGCTTAGATTTATCCAACCAAGTAATCTATAACTGTTGGAGGGTTAGTGTAGCATACTACACTTGAGCTTCATTAGGTCGACTGTGCTTCCACCATAGTCCATATGGCCTATAGGATACAAGGCGTATCAGCCCTACCTACTCTTAGATAAACAGTAGGATTTTTTGTCTTGTCAGAACCCCCATAGTTGCTTTAAGATTCAGAAAACAGGTGTCAGCAAACATTAAACCTTATTACTATGACGACTTGGACATCTGGTAAGTCTCCTACTTCAGAAATGAGCAGTCAAAATAATTAAAGTAGTAATCCCGATTCCACCTAGAGTAGATATAACCCCTAATTTCTATTCATTGCATTCGAAGAATAACGAATTATTTGCTAACATTGAGGAAAATAAGTATCCCGGGAATATATTAACGCCCTAAAAGGCCAGTAATGCAATGAAACAACAAGGCCTCACAAGATACGTACTAGGAGAAACAAAGAATACACATTCTTTTTTTTTAACACATTAAGAGAGAGAGTGAAGTGTCTTGTGGTTCGTAAATAACGATGTGGCTCAAAATTGTACTTTCATTAGTCTTCTAAATTGCTCTAGTGTCGAATTTGAACGTTAAATTTCTGCTCAAAGTGGGTAAGTGACTTGTTATGTCGAACAAATACCCACCGTGGTGGGAAGTCATTCATTCCAGTCGTGAGATCAGATAGTTAACCGAGACGCAAAGCGTCGAGGATACCTATGATCTCGATACAGGAATGAAACTTCCTACCGAGGTTTGCATACTATTTTATTCACAACCATCATATTTCGATAAAAATTAATAAATCTCTGTTTCGTTCTGAACATATCCAAAATATTACATTTAACGACAAATTACCAAGAACACGGTTTTCTCAGAATAATAAAGTAGATATATTGTTACCGTGACTACGGGGTATACAATTGTCACCAATATAAATAAATGTCAGACAAAGTCAAGAAATGACAGATAAACTCTAGAATAGATGAAATGAGGGCGAGAACTGAGGGCGGGAAGTGGAGGTGTGTAATGTGACACTTCCCATCCTTCAATGACGTTAGTAATGATAGCATTACCATTGTCTAAGGATATATATGGTTGTAAATAAACGGTATCCTCTTCTTAGGAAATTTCCACTCTAACTTGCTGTAGGTAACCCCTGCGGGAGAAAATTTTCGATAAAATCCCAGAGTTGCCATGGTAACGCGAACCAAAATACGCATTTTATAGGTCGAAAACCGTTGGTGTGAAATTTCCAGACAAATTCGCTCAGTGCATCCTCACCTTCAACCTAACGGTGGCGCCCTTCAACAAATAAAACCCCCAGTACTCCAGCGTATCGTCGGGCAGCGTCATGGACTTCTTGAGGCGGATGTGCCTCCGCTTCTGGCCCAGCTTCGGAGTGCCCATCAGCTGGAACGCGTTGAAGGACGAGTTCATGGTCAGCCTGAGGGCGTCGCAGAAGATGGAAGAGTACCCCTCGCGGATGGCGATGACGTCGGACTCGGCGACGGGGAAGGTGACGTCGGCGAAGACGTAGTGACGCAGGTACAACGGGGTGATGATGAGGACGGCTGGCAAGAAGACGGTCATCACACAGAAGACCATCACCCGTTTGACGCCGTGCATCTTTTCTTTTCCTTGAAAAATAAAAGACATTCAAGTACATGAACGATGCAATTGGAACCTTTTGTGTAGAAGTTGAGACTCCTTTTAGATAACAATTACCATAACACCAAACTGATATGATTTGCACTCGAAGCGCGTTTCGCTAATAAGGTAATCATAATCATCTTCAGGAGAAGATGATTGATGAAAATTGATACCAATTTTCTTTTCCTAACGGCCAATTAGGCATTTCAGATACTTGTCAAAATCTTGTCAAATGACGAAATGGAGCAATACGGCGGCATCTACCCCCCAGAAATTTTCGTTGTTTTTTTTAAGATTGTTATTTCCATGGTAAAACTGGTATTTGCCCTCCAAACATCAGGCAATATGGAATGTCCAATTTCTCCGCTTGGCTTTAATTGTGGTTAATTTTAACTAGGTTTTATTGTTATGAATTTGATAATAAGATTCCTTGTTTCGCGGTGATTGAACCGAGCTCAGTTTGAACCTGCATTAATAAATAGAGCGGTGCAATTGGCCCTGAAGATGCTAACCTTATTAGCGAAACGAGAGTGCAAATAATATCAGTTTGGTGTTAGGGTAATTGATCTTTACAAGAAAATCCGTACACGTTTATGATACGGAAAAAATAATAAAAATACCCAATAAAAGAATAAAAATATCGAAAAAAAAGGTAACCATTGTTTAATTATTACGAAGTTAATATATCTATATAACGTACAGTCGTGGCCTGCGCTCCAGGACTGACGGCTAGGCCTGCGCTCCTGGACTGGCCTACACTCCTACACCAAAGAAGATTTACGTATAACGAACAAGAAGCGAATCTCACAAATTCGACAAATACACCCTGAATGCGCATGTCTACCAGCAATGTTGGCATTCGGCAGTCGGTCAGTTATAGAAACAAACAGGTACAGGTGTTTCTTGTCAAGTAGTTTACCGGCTTGCTGTTTTTTGCTGGTAGTCTTGCGTAGTCGCAATAAAAATAGTATGGAGGTCATGAAATTCTGTAGAGGTGGGGACCACAGGATTAGCGGCTGTGTAGCGGCAAGTGTCGCTTCTTGTTCGTTATACGTAAATCTTCTTTGCCTACACGTTCAGTCCAAAACCAAAGAATATTTACAATTTACGTAGAAGCCAAAACTGTCAATTGATGTTGAGAAGTGGTGGCATTAACGTGGAAATTCATTGCTCACCAAAAGAAACCGAATGCGCTTTGAAATAATGAGCTCGCACAAAAGAAAAGCGATTGCCTTGTTACTGTTAGCAGAAGCCGACGAAACAGAGCACGTAACTCGAAGGGCAAAAAAGATATATTAGTCAACACCGTGGTATTTGCGGAGGGGCCAATCTTCTCACATCAGCTTCTTGAAAGAAATTAATGAAACAAATCCTGAGGATTATAAAAACTATTTTAGAATGAACTATGAGACTTTCAATGATTTGTTAAGTTTAGTGAAAGACTATATAGTGAAGAAAATTACAGTGATGATCAGGTACAACCGTTCGGCAGCATTCAATTAATTTTTCATAAGCCTTCTCATTCAAATGCTTCTAGCGTATTGTGAACTTCCATAAACATGGATATCTTGTATAAATTTCTATAAACTGTTACGGAATCAATTGACTGAGGAGGTGTCATCTCAAATCAACAATAATTATAATTATTATACAATATAATGAAATGCAATTGAAATATACTTCAGAAGGCACTACCTACTGAGCTGCTATGGACGAAACTGATTGTGTTTCAGTATAGAACTCTTGTCTATGGTGTTTACGCACGTCTCGCTTTCGTCCACTTAAAATACCATATTCGCACTCTGGCTAATCGGCAACTGACAACTGAAACTGATGCGCACGTACTATGCTCCGGTCTTGCCTGTACCACGTTTCAGGCCTCGCCTAAATAATTGTTCGATTTGATTTCTTCAGTCCGCGCCGGGACTGAGACAGGCGGGGACTTCACATTGAAGGTGTATTTTCATGGCCCTTAACTACTCCAAGGTAGCTTTAAACAGATTTCACTGCTCGAGCAGTTAAAAGTTTTCAACTTCAAAGCAGCAAAGCGAACGATATTTCGTTAATTTCGTAGCCATTTTGAAAATCTATAAGGTCGATTGTGCATAGAGGGTCTTGGATTTCTTTAAAATTAGTTAAACTTCTGTCGTTTTATTTTAATTTGTTTCAATTAGTTTTTATATTCTACATAGTTTTGAATATTGTTCAGATTTGTTTTATCTAGAGGGTAGGTTAGTATTTAAAGTGTGGATACTGTTTTGTTTGGTGAGGTTGAGCTAGACTAATTACTCCATTCGTGAGCATGTTCATCGCTGCGGAATAACCGTGGATTAATAGGACGTTTGTGAGGATTTTGCGCGGATTCTGAGCGTATTGACTGCTGAACAAAAATGTTAATCGAAACAAAAAGTCTGAGATTAGTACCTTTAGTAGGATGTTATTATTTCTTATTGAACAAAATATTGTTTTGTTATAAATGAAATAATTTTTATACAATTTCATTTAAATGAAAACACTTGAGCCTGGAAGGAGAACTATCAATATTGAATATAGCAATGGTTATTGAAAATAATCGACAACTGATATAGAGGAATATAAATACACACCATAAAGATTTCTGAAATATCTTCGATTGAAAAATTTTGATTTGCACCAAAATTGCATTATTGGTCTCATTCTCGAATATTTTTCAATAATCTAATGATATTCAAGAATCAATAGGCCAACGCAGAATAGACCTGATTGGGAATCTACTAATCGGCTCTCTGCCAAACAATGTAATTGGGTTTTTGGTATAGTTTCTGAAAATCAAAATCAAATACCAATAAATATAAATAGCATAAATGACATGGAAACCACAGATTCCACTGCTTTTAACCCCTTTCCATGGAGCAGTGAAATTTTTACTGCATTTGCAGCAAAATCTCTACGGAGCATGCGCACTTGCATTTTACTGCACTTGCAGTAAGAATTCTACTGCTCCATGAAAAGGATACTTAATTTAACGTTCAGTTTCGGCCTGAACTGATGGACTGACAGTCGAAAACTGACGGAAAACTGTACGTGAAGGGGTACCTTAAAACATATCCGTACTAATATTATAAAGAAGTTCTTTTTTAACTTATATGTATTTTATAGGAGGTTATCTTCAAAAATACTGAACCTATCATAAAAATTCTTTCACTAACAGAAAGCTAGACTATTCAGGAGTGATATAAGCAATATTTTATTATGATTGGACCACATAAACAGTGAGAAATGATAGTATATGGTAAATCAACGGTTCGTTATAGACGAACATACTGTTTACCAAGAATGTTTTTGAAATCCGTAGGTTCATATAAAATGCTTTGTCCTGAATAACTGACTGGTGGATCAAAACACAGCCAAACCGTTGATCGTAAAGACTTGAAACTCGAAGAGTGTGTTCTTTGAATGACGTAGGCAACCGATAAGAAAGGGTTTTCCCAAATGCCATCCCTAAGGGGGAGACAAACTTTGGCAAAGTTTGTATGGGACAACGTCATTTCTAGGCCAAATCTACTTTTAATTTTGCATAAACAATCTTTGATAGAATACATGGAAAAAGTGTTCGTATTTTATCGAAAATAATCGCCCAACGAGGTGAAAAATGGGGTTTATAACATTATCGACTTCTATTAAATACTTTTCCGAGGAGGCCCAGAAGGAAGAGCCTTGTGATAAAACTCAGTTCTAAGAGCTCCACAATAAGTTGCATCACAAAAATAATTAACGCGCAACAAAGTGGGCACGGATCGGCTAATAGAATATATAAAAGTTCATCACAATAAATAATGTTTTATTTCATCTGGAATCTCAGTTCAGGAGAGGTTTTTAGAGATTTGGGTAGTCCATTATAATATAATGATCCTTTGAAATGAATTTATTGTTCTCCCACATTTGTTTTCATCGTCATGGTGGTTGAATTATCTGATTGCCTTGTTGAGTTATTATATTAGTCATTAATGAAGTTGAAAACCAAATTTGAGTTTACAGTTGAAGATAAGGAAGGAAATTTCATACATTAACTATATGCCTATTGCGCTAATTTATGTTTAGCAACCAATATCGAGCTTATCAAATGTTCGAAACTCACGGTAATATTTAACGAAAGACATTATGTATTCTGATACCAGACATCAACCAGTGATCCACTATTTATTTATTTATAAACGGGTTACCCCAATACAGTCAAGAAATAACATATACCTACGTTGCGACGTTTAACATATGCACTATATGACATTGAAATCACATCAGAATACGAAAATATAATAAGATCCGAAGTATATGAACAAAAAATAATAATGAAATTTCAATTTTACAACATTATCACTAATCATAAATGAAAATCAATTGAACAACAATCTAGCTATTTCTTTTTTGAAAATCTTTGGATTTTCGCAAAAGAGGAAATTTATGTTTTAGTAAAAAATGACAGTGGTAAATATCAATGGTTTTTTATACGAATTCACTTTGCTGGAAGATCCCTTTTCACAAAATTTCCTCAAAATACTTGACATACCGAGGAGGTACTTGAATATAATGTTGTTCGCACGAAATTCCAATCTTTTAATAGCATATCGTCTTACTATAATAGCCTGATAGAATTTCGCGGGTTCCCGAATATATCAAACATACTCTGCTCTCGATTTTCTGATGAACAAAATGATATGTATCCTGATGCATTTCACTCAAATTCAAAAAAATTCATATCAGATTCAGCAGATAATTGTCATCGAGGATAAATGATCAATATAATCGTTTGTTCGAGGCCCCTCTCATTTTGAAACTATTATAACCACTTATAATCAATCGGGATGTTCAATATTTGGTGCATGCGCAGGTGATGTTTTCGAAATGAATTGGGAAATTTTCCAACAAATGGTGGAGGAGAGTTACATATGCGGTGGTAAAGACTCCTATCTCCCTCCCTCCCTCTTGACCGCAACAAGAGATGACCGTTATACAAAATGTATCTAAAGAGGCATCTTCTTCAAATGCTTTTCCAAAAAAATGTGAAGACTGTCATCCCCAAGTGAACGGTATTAAAATTTCTTGTTTTCGAATGGAAGAGTCTTTCAACCCTATCTAACACTAGTTTACTTTTCCTTAGAGATATGTAGTTTCATTTGATCAAAAAAACTATTATAATTTCGGTATCACTACTTTTATTCGGGTTTGAAGGCCGTCGTTTTTTGGAATTTCTTCCTGACGTTTCGCTGGCTCGAGTGGCTACCTTCTTCAGAGGCTCATTCATCTTGAAATTCGCTCCGATGACTCATCACTCCGTCATCGGAGTGAAATTCAAGATGAATGAGCCTCTGAAGAAGCTAGCCACTCGAGCCAGCGAAACGTCAGGAAGAAATTCCAAAAAACGACGGCCTTCAAACCCGAATAAACGTAGTGATACTGAAAATCTCAGGCGCGAAAGCCTTAACTATTTTGTCATAATTTCGGTAGTTTAGGAAACCTTTTCCAGTGGAAATTGTACTACAATCCACGTCATTATCTTTTCAATATCCATTGAATAGTGGTAGTTTTTCAATATTTATGGAAATAAATTCAAGTGAGTTTAGTTATTCTGGCATTTTGGTCTCATTTGCTTCACCATTCAGAAAAAAGATATAATCCCTAACAATAATTATTTGAGAAAAAAATTGTGATGGATCGAAAAGTGAAAGACCTTTCACACAGGACCACTCTTTCAGTAAGAAATTTTCACAAATAAATAACTCTTTTGTGGAATGCATTCTGAATACCGTGCTGTGGAGTGACATATTACCAAATATTTCGATATTCATAATCACAAGCAGCCAGATGCTATTAATGTCACTGTGTTATTTATTTATTGGCGAGGGAGTTGGCGGTGTGATTCTGTGTCCCGATCATGATCGAGAGGTCGTAGGTTCGATCCCCCAACGGGGCAGAGATTTCTTTTCCTCATGGGAATTTATCTTTGTCGTATGGAGGAATGACTCTGCCATGTTTCATGGTTGACGGATCTGCGAATAACCATGCTGCTCCTGAGGTATGGTGTAGGGAGTTGATAAAAAAGTATACTTGCTGAATATGACTTTTTGTGATTAAAAAGCATAGCAACTTCGTTTAATATTTCGAATGATACATAGAGCAGTTTTTTCGAAAACTGGAAGATCTAGAAAGTATTTTACTTCGGGAATAAAATAGAGTATGAAAATACTTTGCATTATATTTTTCAAATCTAAGTAAATGACAATCACCAGAAATGACGAAAGTAATATTTGAGAGCTTCATGAAGTAGTTCGTCTATTTACGATGCTCACTTGAAATACAAATCGTATTGAAACTATGAAAGTAATCGTGCCAATATTCATTTCCTGTTCAATTCATGAAATTCAATTCAGTATATACTTGATTGTCTGAAGAAATACATTCTTATTGAAAAAGCACCGGTGGTATAATTAAATGAATATATCATTACATTAAAGAAAAATAAGAACAAACAAATTATTAGATAACATTCCATGTGAGATATATAGATAAAAATATAAAATAAAATGAAAGATAGCACCTCACAATAAGGGCGAGGCCAGTCAAAGCAATACGTTCAGTGTGATATATAACACCTTAAGATATAACTTATATGTCAGAAACTAACAAGGTTGTTATGAAAAGTCAATTGAAAGGCTGTTGAGAAATACTCTTCAATATCGTAGAAAGCTCTCTGAGTAAAAATAGCTTTGATTTCCCTTCTGAACCTTTTCAAAGTCGACAGTTCTCTAATGTTGTTAGGCAGGTGATTATACATTTATACATGTAATGTTTCCATTATGAAAAGGGAAACAACTGTTAAAATTCTCTGCTCTGTAAATAAATCTCTGCATGAAACTCTCGGTCTAACTCGACACAAGTATCTTATCGCTCTTTTCTGCATGGCGAATACGTTTTTGAGTAGATGCTTACTACAAACTTCCCAGAAGGCAATTCCATACCTCAGATGTGATTCGATGAGAACAAAATCGATAAAATTGATAAAAAGTCTCTATCGAGAAATAGCTTACCGAGGCTTTCAGCCTCGGTAAGCTATATATTTCTCTCTAGAAAAATAATTTACGCCTCGGTATGTAATATACTTTTATATTTCCATCTCATTTTTAAAATATGGTAAGTATGGACTATGTTCGATGGACTCAGTTCGACTAACCCTTTTGTTTACTTTTACACAAGGCCAAGAAAAAACATTCATCAAACCTCAAAACTCAGCAACAATCAACTGATGAAAGCATTATGATTTCCATGTTGATTGTACGTCAAAGCGGTTGCGTAAACAAGTTGATAAAGTGTCAGAACTTGGTATATAAAGTTCCAATTAGAGAAAATATGAAAATGGAAATAGTATACAATAATCACATGAATTTAGAATAACTATGTAGATCTAGTAGGCGATTAAGATTAATTTTCCTGAAGTTGAAATAGCAAATAAGCTAGCGAGATATTATTAAGTCACCTGCTTTCTGGGCGAACTCATCTATATCTATACCAATATTATAAAGAGGTTCGTTTCTGACTTTGTTTATTCGTATGTTCGCCACATGAGTGATATAGAACATAATGTTCTCTCGCAGTTCTACAAAAAAGGCCTCGGTACTATATAGCTAGCTTTTATATTTGAATCCCTAAAATTAATGCCCAACGAAGTGGGAACGGGTCGGCTAGTATAAGTGATAAGCTGGTGGGAAGCTGTATGAGCGCACTAAAGGAGACATGAGGGTCCCCGGACATGAGGGTCAAAAGGGCAACGAGGAGGCCGATGCTCTAGCCCGGGAAGGCTATAATCGGCCCAGAACCCTTCTGTGGGGTAGCGAAAGCAAGTATAAAGACATCCAAAAATTGGATGTGAAACAAATCGAAAGATTGGTGGAATAAGCTCCCTGGAATGAGACCGGCGAAAGAGTTCATAAAGGAACCAGCGCCCAGATTCACGGAAGACCAACGTTCATAAATAGGAAAGTAACGAAATGTCACGAGTTTATAGGCGGAGGGGTACCTGAGGCTAGGGGCAGGGTTTGGGGAAATCGAAGTTGGCAATTCTGGGGTAAATTGGGTAAATTAAAAATCTCTATAGGTGGCATAACCCCATAGAACCAAAGATAAACAGAAAAAGTGCAAAGAAATTGTCACAGAACACACAAAGATATATGTTTTATGTGGCTGATTCCTGATTGTCTCTGTCTCTTAGTGTCTTTGTTACTCTGTTGTAAAAGTAAAAGATTTGTTGCGTTTTGCGTTGTCACAGCCCACAGCATACCTGAACCTGCGTTGCGTTGTGTATTCAGTCTTGTCTTTTGGGAGTTTAGGGAATCATTCTTTTCTTGAGTCGTTTGTTCAATTTTCATTAGTGTAAGGAGTTTCTTAGAGTAATATTTTACTAGCTTTAAAGTGTTTCTATCAGGATAAGTTGTTCAACAGGAATCCGATGTTACATTTAAATAATTACATCAGTTTCTTTAGTAATGCTATTTTCAAATACACTACATGATTTCATTCACGAATCACAATTGGTTGCATGATTACAAAGCGATATCTTTGTAGAGGCATTTTGTTCATAAGTTCATTTGGATTCCTATATAAATTTAACACTATACATTAGAAGACGTATATAACGTTCAAAGTATAATACAAAGCTCAAACATTTTCTTGACCTTAGAAAAAGATCCTTGAACGACTAGTAAACCCAAACACTTTCAATTTCATATACGAGTAATTATCAAACTCTGGCAAACTTTCTTGCTACATGAGGAACAGTCCCACTTTTTTTGAAAACACAGGTATTCCTTTCGGATTTTCACCAACCATACACAGTCATCAATTTTTCATTTGCTTTCGTTTTCACATATGTCGAGATAGAGTTGAATTATCTGTCAAACACATACGAAGAGTGTATCGAGTATATCCACACTCCACACTTTTTCTCAACTGACTTTTAGTATTGAACACCATAAAGTTAGATTTTCAATATACTTGAATATTCATAGATATTCAGGGCTATTCACTAAGCAGAGTTGTTATGGATAGCGACTAAAAATTGTCGTTATGTTCAAGGTCAGTTGCTAAGCGCGAAATTGGTATTCACTTTTCAAGTTAAGTTGCTACTATAATGACCAGTTGCTGAGAGTAGTGGTTCACAGGCAACTGCTTTAGATATCTTGTTGAGGAAAAACAGCTTACCACCATCATTATGGCAAGTTATTATCAGAGTTGCTACGACGCTTAGCAACTGCGATAACCACTTAGTGAATAGCCCTGAATATTAGGGAAGCAGGTATTTTTTTGATCTGTTGTTATCAACCAATCAGATACCAGAAACTGAAATCCACTTGCATATTTGTATATAGTGGAATTGCACCTTAACCTAATTGACGCCCCCGCAATATGGAGGGATCGATATGATGACATTTCGTAACCTTCCTCCTATATACCAACGTTGCGGAAGACCTGCTAAACCACAACCGTAAGGTTGTAAGGGTAGTGGTGGGTCTACTAACGGGGCATAGCCGGCTCAGAAAACATATGAGCAACATTAGTCTGACAGAAGAAAGCCAATGCAGGTTCTGTCAAGAAGAGGAAGAAACCGCACTGAATGTGCTCTGTGAATGCGATAGCAAGGCTGAGACACGCAAGATACGGGAAGGAGAAACCAGAGGCTGCTAGCTATATGAAGGGGTCAGTGTCAAGGCTATGGATTCTCATCAAAGAGATCAAGCTGGACAACAAGCTCTAACAGCCAAGGAGCATCACAATAGATCTGAAAAGGTTGCAGTGAAACAGGCCATGGGCCAGCTTCCCGATAATCTAATAAGTGATAAAATTCAAACAAAGAAGAGAACCTCACATTTTACAGCTGCGTTGGATGTTAGCTTTCGACATACTAGAATATACCTTATAAACGTGATTGATTTCCTCGTTAGAAACCAAAAAAAATCAAATTCAGATTTTTTTTGTTCTCCAAAACATTAGAACAACGAGTTTAGCATGGTTACTCGTGTTCCTATAATATGAAAACTTGATGGTAAATACTTACCTAGACAAAAAATGAAAAGATTTGTATATGATGAAAGAAATTCAGAACTTAACCAAATCAAATTTCACAAATAATCATGGGTAGTTTGAAGACTGGCTCTAAATCAAATATTCTAAATAAACAATTTGTTCAGGCCAGCCTCAACTCACCTACACTGACGGACTAACACCTATCAGAAAACAACTAATCCCCTGGCTAATACCAGAAAGGGCATTGGATTACATCCGACATCATTTTAATTGATAATTAAATTACCAACTTCTGTGCTTTTTCATGCATTATGTTATCAACTTTGCGAAAAAGATCAATGTTCAAATTCATATAAAAATTGAAGTGTAATAAATTTCCGACTCCTATAATATTTACCTTTCAATCAATGTTTCACAATGATCATACCAAACATCTTTATTGCCATAATTTATTTCTTGTAGGATTTAAACCTGATAAGAAATACTTCGTTGGTAGAAATTCACTTTTTACAGAAATCTCCCAAAACAGTTTACTGAGCGCAATGGACGTCATTATAAAGTTTTCCAAATAAACAAGGCCTGACCTGCACTGTGACATTCTAACCAGATCTAACCTAAATTGCTTTCGAAAAATTATACATGCTCGTGAATTTTCATTGCTGGAAAACAGAAACACGATAATAAAAAACATTAATCCACGATCAAGGGTACAAGGTAAGGAATAGAAACAAATATATTCTAACCTCAAAGTCCTCGAATAAACCAAGCAGTTGCTCTTCGAACACATATAATGGGTTGTATGCTGTATCCATCACTTTTGTGTAGAAATTTCGTTATCAAGACGAAAATTTTCCACGATACTTAAAATATTTCCTCATTAGCATTCCTTCAGTGAACTATTTCGTTATTGTTTTTCTCGCATCACAGAATAGGAACACTTTCTGGCTACCAGGACCGAATTAGAACTACCAGACGCAGAATAAATATTTCAACTAACAGAAATTAAATTAAAATTTTTGAAGGAATTTTCTACCTCCTTTTTTGCATAATAAACGATCGCACACGATTTTATCAAAATCACCTTCACAACTAATTCCACCTTCTTCATCACTTTTCAACCGAATTATAAGCATTTTCACTACAAGACTTCAAAAAATGAATCGCGATGCGCGTTCTACTGTTTTGTTAACCTCGATTTTCCATCAGGATTTATTTTCTGATCTTTCTGTGAAAATGCTTATAACTCAGTTGAAAAGTGAAGAAGAAGGTGGAATTAGTTGTTAAGATGATGTTGAGGATAAAATGGTGTGCGTTCCGATCATTCATTATGCAAAAAAGAAGGTGGAAAATGCCTTTTTTTCATCAATCAAGGAAAGAGTCGTTATCCTTGTAAATAATTCATTCGAAAATTGCAAAGCGCTTTCGGCTTTTACACCATACTCGTCAAGTATTTACAAGAAGATCCTCCAAAGTTGTTCGTGACTCATCCTGTACACATAAAATTTGAAGAAAATGTTCTTTTTATAATGATTTGAACTTCGAAGTGGGGCATGGCCCAGCTCTTCAGGTTGACTGACAGTCATTCGATATCTGAAGTTAAGCAACGCCGAGCGCGGTTAGTACTTGGATCGGTGACCATGCAGAGAAATACCGTGTCGAAAGCCCGTACAGCTGCAGCAAAATAGCATATCATAGCTCGCAGGCAATATATCAATGAGCACAAGATATATTGAGGATATGCCGTCCTTCGGAGAGGACGTAAAGCCGTCGGTCCCGAGTCCATGGATGTTGGGCTCGTTAAAGATCCCTATCTCTGGTTGGAATACCAGAGGGTTCGGCAAAATTTCCGGTTGGGGGAAGTGTGCTCACCGGCGTCGGTGATTGGCCTTGGTAGCGGACATAGGCCAACGTCAAATAAAGAAATAAAAAAAAAACTTCGAAGTGATCCAACCTTCTAGAACCATGCAAATTTTGATCTTCAAGCCAAATGTCAGATATCTTGTTCAAATAACACTATATATACAGTGTGTTTGTTGGAACAATATTCCTAAAAATTTTCAGGGTGTAATTTTGAGGTGAATTTCCCTTCAAATATGGTGATAAGAATGCACCCCTCTAAAATTCGAAAAAAAATTTGCGGCCTTGGTTTTTATATGATAAAACTCGGAAAGTCCCTTATCATTTTCTAGAAAACAACTTGTTTTGGCAGAAATGAACGAGAAAAAATCACATACATGCAAACCTACGTTCGTGCGTATGCCAATGTATCTTAAAAGGAATGCGTATTATTGGTGCCATGTTCCTGGAAAAAAATCTTATTATCACCCCGAAAACACCCTCTGGGAATCCCAACAGTTAGGTTAATATTTCACACTATGTCGAAAAATAACGATGGTTTTCACCTACTTCATGATTAGACCAGGGGGTGGACAGGTGACGTTCTCCCATTGTACACTGCATGCCTTTTTAAGGCTTGATAATTAATCCTAATATATGAAAAATAGACAGGTTCCTGGCAGCCGAGCTTGTGCACTTCATTTTTAGCTATTTTAGCTTAAAATAATATTCACTAATACAATACACAAAACAGCGTGCAAGAAAAAGTCACGAAATTTTTCAAATGTTTGCTTGAATTTTAAAAATTTTGTTCATTCAATTTTTCCACAATTTTTGTTGTTGGGCTGTAGCTACATGCATGCCATTTACGTCAATAATTCGAAATAATATATATTAATGAAATCCTCATGTAGTGCACACGCTCGGCTGCCAGAAACCTGTCTATTATTCATATTTTAGGGTTAATTTTCAAGCCTTCAAGCCTCAAAAAGGCATGCAGTGTAAAATGGGAGAACGTCACCTGTAACCACCTCCTGGTCTATTTGGCAGGCTAACCTAAACACTCCCTCACGTTTCGTAGTACGCTCATGTATAGTATTGATTTCACTCAGTAATTTCTTTTAGATTGATACTATGAAATGACAACCAGACTCACCATTCAGTTCCGTTAATGATTTATATTTCTGATGGACGCGGTAGTACGAATGTACTTTGTCAGTGTTTCCCGAAACCATTTTTCTTATTTTTGATTGAAGTACTATGCACAAAACTCCGAAAAAAAATCAAGTGAAGAAAGCCATCAAGCAAGAACTAGTCGTAACCTATTTTTCCCAATAAATACTTGTTACACTGGAAGATTGATAATACTGGAGATGGATATGGATTTATTATTTCGATTCCACTTATCAAGAGAGACACTGAATGTAAATATTTACTGTACAATTTAAAAGTATTAAAAAGATCAGTATACACTGCAAGAGTCAATATGGAAATGTACATCGTTAGTTAGCTATAGTTATTAACAACAGTACCTATTATCTTTCATTGTTTCGGCACTCCCTCATCCACAAATTTATTCTGATGAAGTTGGCCAAAATTCTATCGAATTTTTTCCGAACACAGTCAATTCTGTTGGTTGATCGAATTGGAATGAGGTTGCATACAGGGTAACCTTAGTGAAACACACTAAAACCAAATGTATCCGAAAAGGATAATAATTTCAAAAATTTGTTAAAGATTTTTCAACTATTTTCGTTCATAACTTTGTTGTCAACGAGAAAAATTTATGGAAATACAGTTGTAGATATAATAATAATAATTCAATTGTATTCAAAAAATGTTTGAATACATTTTTTGTAGGAAGGATAGCTTTTCAGATAAAGCGCGAAAACCATTTGCACTTTTTTCTCCAAGATGGCGGCCGCGGGACAAGTATGGCGACCCCACAAACTGGGATTTGGTTTACTAGCGGAGGAAGCTGGATATGAGAATATGAAAGGGTGTAAATCTACATGAAAATCTAATGATACGTAGTTATCTAAAACTATGGTCCAGAAATGTTCCGTTACGGAAATAAGAGGTGTTAGAGTTTTAAGAAAAAAAAATGAAAATCATTTAATATTTCCGAAACCATTTGGAATATTTCATTGATAATTGGTAAGCAGTTGCAGTTGATGGAAGTTTGCATATTTCAGTAAAAAAATAATTTTTAATTTCAACAGTGGAATGAGTATGGGAAGTGACGTCGATATTTTTGAAGAAGAAACTGATAATTCTATGGATTTTTCACTTATGAAATTTATTTTTTAACTTCTCGTTCAATTTGGGATGACAAAAGTCCTCCTAAGTTTTTTCCTATGATTCGTAGTTTTCGAGTAAGAAAATTAAAACCCTTGTATGGTTCGAGAAATTATTGAAAAATTCAATGGAATTGTATTGAATTCGATCTTACGTCAGTAGGCAGTGACACTCAAAAAAGCTGCTTATTTTTCGATACAAAACGAATTCTCCAATTCAACAGTACCATTCGTTCGGCCATTATCTTCGAAATTTTCTACCATTTTTTCCTTAAAACTTCAACACTCCATGTTTTCGTGATGAAACATTTTTGGACCAGACCTATCACCTTTCATTACTTTTCCATGTAGATTTACTCCCTTGAATATTCTAAAATCATTAAGGAACCTTCTGTCTGTATATTACTAAGTAGTTGAAATAGTTGGGTGGGTTTCCTGAGGAATTTTCAATATTTCCATTCATATCGGAAATATTTGGGGTTCCCCTCCAACAAAACTAAAATTGAAAGCCACCATTTTATTTTGTAAAATTCAGAACTTTTAGGGTAATATCTTCCCCATGAGATTTTTCACTGATGTATTACGCATCTTATATGTGGCAATTCGAGAAGTTGGGAGTTTGCTGGATGTGAATGTCATAAAAAATGTGTTCCTTCATATATATATATATATATATATATATATATATATATATATATATATATATATATATATTTATTGGGAATGTTCTGTTTTGTCGGAGCACTCTGTATATGATATGTGAATATCGATGTCTAAACATAGATCATATTATCTTAGGAGTGAATACAAATGCGTTTATCCTGAAGGCTGGTTTGTTTTGATTCGGATAAAATTTTGCAACGGCTCCAATCACTTCTGTTGAACAATAACACTTCTTAGAAATATATGATTAGTTTGTGGAGAGAACTAAAGTTTTATGGAACTCTTTTTCGGCTCTTTTTGAAGTCTTCGTTGATTTTGTTTCTTTCATAGACGTTTTGAATTTTCTTACTGATTTTGTAGAAGATAAATCCAAAAAAATCCTCAAAACACTACACAGTACGTGGTAACGTGGGCACTACGATTTCTGAATCCATGACACCTACGATAGGTCAGGCGGGTTGTGGCCAGAACTACTCACAGTTGGCTGTGACGTGACGTAAAGAATGGTTAGATAATATTTGTCTGTAAAGAAATATCGACTTCAACAATATCGACAAACGTTTGGCAAGGAATATTAAAAACTGCAAAAAACGCTCAAGTTGTGAACTTTTCCGGACATTTTATTATCGGTGCTCAGAAGTTATTATCAACCATTCATAGTATGATTGAATGATTTCGTGTGTGTAAAACGAGCATTTTAAATTGGCCATATTTTTCACCTGAATTTTGTAATGGAAATCTTAGACATGAGAATTTAGGACCACATCCATATCGAACAGAATTTTATGAGGAATAAATTTGCAAGTAACAACTTCATTCTCGAATAGCATACACACTGAGTGACGTTTAAAAATGACATTTTTTTTCGCCTTTTCTGCACCAATTACACAAATCTCTATCTACTCAACACGATTCTACACGATGATTTCTGAATATTAGACTATTGTTCTTCCATATGTACCGGGTGTCAACCGATTCATATATAACTTTTTTGTTTTTCCTGCTATCTTGTGCATTTGCAATCGCGTGCAGAAAAGTATAACTTTTCGCACTTGTTAGGTGAATTACTATAGACATAAACTATAATGTTAATTTCACTCTTGTCACTGATACGGTTTGGTTTCTTTGAAAATTATATCAACTTCACCATATTCCAATCCAGAACGAGTTGAAATTGTTTACTGCCATTTTCAGAAAATTGTTCTGCTAGAATTACTACTTGCTTGTTTGAAGACAGTGGTATGATGCCAAGTTAGTTAGGAAGTTTGTGGGTACCTGATTCGCCAGTAATGTGAAATACCAACCACTAGAATACCTTCAGAACAAAATTTTAGAAATGAATTTCAACAACATCGTTGTCGTGACGTTTCAATAAATCATTTGAGAAACTTGTTTCCTTTTCTTTACAAAGTACCGTTACGAATAACAAACATTGAAATCTACCACTAATTGTAAATGTTTCAGGTGAACAGAGATCAGGCTAGTATCATATGCACATTCTTGATCAGTTTCAAATTGTTTCTGCTAATTCTATTATCATTGGCCAGAGCATGCTGGTAGACATTGGACTGTTCTTCTCTTCCGTAAGTTGTGTATAAATAATGTTCCTCAAAGCGGGTTTTTATAACTCGTCGACTCTGGCCAATGTATTTCTTGATGCAATCTTGACAACCCATTCCATATTTTCTCGATAAAAAGTCAGAGAGATACATGAGATAATGAAAAAAATATTGGATATTGAACAATCCCAATCGACTTTACACCCAACAATTTTACTCTCATCGGTACGTATAAAGATATTCGAAACATAAGATTAAATAATATCCGGTGTATTTGACTCCATCAGCGACCATGAACGATAACAATTATGAAGATCATGCTAATGACAGAACTGTACTGTATAAACCGAATGAAGTTTGCGGTGATGTCAATAGAATAATTATATCCACATTCCATGTATCTCCCACAAATCTGAAACAGCTCATTAAATAAAGAAACGTAGATAACAGAGGAATATGTTTGTTGGCCAAAATTAAAGCGTCAATAATCATTTAAATATCTCATAAAAACAGTAAAAGCATAATGAAAACGTAGCTCATAAAATGAAGTATAAGGTAGATACACCCACGATTCATATAACTTTGTGGTGTAGAAAAACACTCAATCACCGTCTGACAGGACAGTCAGGGGACATTAAGCAGTGGTGGGCGCATAGTAAGGCGTCGAATTTGGAATATTTAAAAAAAAAACATTTGAAATTTTTAGGGCGGTCGCTTACCTCTAGGGATAATTGTATTCGATCTGATTCAAATCATTTCAAGCTTTCCAAATTAAGAATGTGTACCTAAACATCAATTCGATAATAGTAGAAACGTGTGTGATTATTTTCGATTCTTCTGTTTTGATTTTGAAATTTTTGACACGAATTCATTTCCTTAATTTGAATAAAATATTTTGAAAACGCTGATAATGAAATAACGCCTAAGAATTACATATAACATATTGGTGTTCCCGGATAGGTAATAGCATGTAGAATGCGAAGAGCGAAGATGGAATAATACACAGGCTGTTCGGCAGTGGCGTGTCTAAGGGGAGGGGCAAAGCAGCTCGAAGAAAAAAGAAAATATCCGTCCATCCACTCTGAATTGATTCTTAATGAAATCTACTGATAATTTATATATGGTAATTTTTTCGTCCCACATATATAATATATATTTATGTATGTATGAATATATAATTTGATGAGAAACCCGTTGGTTGGGACGTTAGTCATATTTGCGGCTGATACATGACCAGTGGAAAATCATATTATTGATCACTTTATGGCCCAGCTTCAGCTTTCAGATTAACTGAAATATTACCTATCGAAGGTAAAAATTTAAAACTCACACCACAGAAACAATTATCAAGGCTTGTTTGGTTTATGAAGCAGACATTGATATATCAGAACAAGAAATGAGAGCTGAAATAATGATGTGGCAAAAAAGATGGGAAAATAAACCAGATTTGCCTTCCACAGCAATAGAAGCACTTTGTTTTGGGACGAGTTTTGTTTCCCACTATGAAGATTTTATTGCAGATATTTGCGACTCTACCAGTATCAACGGCAACAGCGGAAAGAAGCTTTTCAACTATTACCATGACCCTATTTGGGGTCAACCATGGGAGAAGAGCGTTCGAATAGTTTAACCTTATTCAACATTCATAAAGAAGTTGATATTGATATCGAAAATGTAGGTAATAAATAGATTTGCTGCAAGTGAACCTCAAAGACTGGGTCAGATGATTTAAAGAAAAACTTCTAAAAGACTAGTCATTCTGTTGTTTCGCTTCATTTTCCGTTCTTTTTTTATTTTGGCGAGGCGAACCACGAACAGAATTTCTGGCAATATTTTTTATTTATGCTTCGCCCCCCCCAAAAACGGAATTCTAAACACGCCACTGATGTTCAGTTTGGAAAGAGCGCCTAAAAACTTCAACTGAAGTTGACGAAAATCAAAGTAACATTTGAAGCACGGCTATTTTGGTGTTCTCTAAGTCACCCCACCAAATAACTTGAGGTCTTCGATATTACCTAACTTTACAAACAAAGTTGTTTGTTTGGCAACGGCGACAAAAAAATAAGCGCTGATTAGGTAACTATGGGATTATTTGTATGGACAGAAGAACAAAATGAAACTTCTTTTATGTCTTTCCACATTGTCGATATTTCGATCAAATACGCACTATTGGGGCACCCTGTATGTCCTCTAATAATGAGGAGTTATTCACTTGCGGAAGCTATTTTATCAAGATTGATATTAGATTTTTTACCAACACCTCACAATGCAAAATGATGTTTCATCAAAAAATCTGCGGTCTGGAGATTTTATCAAATTATTATATACACTCTAGTCATTTTCTGAGCCAAATTTCGAAAACCATGGAAGTGTGAATTATGGTGCACTCGAGATATAACCGCCGAATAAAATGCACTTATACAATAAATAACTATTTCGACAAATATTACAAAATATCATTTGAAAAACTGTTGAAAACCAATATTGTTTTAATGAAAAGTCGTAACCTCCCATACAAAATTTTCATAACTGAAAAAATATTTTATATAGTAGTACAATATTTCCCCAAAAAAATATAATTTGAGTAGGCCTTTCTATATCGTCTCCTTCGGAATATTAAAAAGGACTAATAAAGAATCAGAAGACTAAGAACTCGCAAGTTGTTTTTTGTCTTTGCTTACGTTATGTTCCTTCTGAGAAGAGGTGAAGGTCGTTAATTTCGATTGTTGAAATGGAGATTTTCAAGAAATTTGATAATATTCCAGTGAAATAATTGAAATGTTTGATGCTTTTCATTTATTGTGAGCGTGAATTTACTTTTTTGTTGTTTTCTATATAGTTCTGGATATAAACCAGTTAATCTTTGATACAATCTCTGCGGTATTGGTGATACTGTATAATTAGTGTGTAATGCATAATTCTAATTACGGAAAATCCTCGGGAAAATCACATCAACCAGCAGAAAACTGCCACTTCTGATTCTTAATTATTGCTTGAATACATTGAATAAATTTTATATTTGAGTGATCAAAGTAAATTTTTCCAGCTGCGAGGTGTAATTTTCAATATTATTTCAGGTGTGCATTAAATTATGCAATATTCATTTAGTAAGCCCAACTTGATAGCAGAAATTCATGAATCCAATAATTCTCATCTGGAAACAACCTCGAGTGTTTCGAATTGAAAATTTCAGGAACAAAAGGAACACGAGAACATCGCAGCTCCATATACACACATGCAAATGTAAAAATGACAATCTAATTATGAAAAGTTAGCGTTTCTCCGCGATAGCGCTGCGATATATTATTTTCTCTATCGCGAATAGGGCGCGCTGATCAGTTTCAGCGGGAAATGGATGTAATGGCGCGAAGTTCTCGTTCGTCGAGCCAAAGTTGGTCCGTCCTTTGTATAAGTATACATTCCGGATTCCTACGCTGGGGTCAGTGAATGCATCCTTGTTGGGAATGTAATAGGCAGATTCCTTGAATTTTCTTTTGAATCAGTGCCCCCCTGTGTATTATAATAATAATAATAATATAAGTTTCTTCATGAATAGATAATAATAATTACAATTCGAAAATTTCATGAATATACATTTTTATGAATAAACTGAAATAAACAAACCTCACGAAGAGAACTTTTGTTGTAAGGTTAACTGAAGGTAATAACAATTTACAATCAATACATTTGAAGTTACATACCTAGATAATCATCAATTTAAAGAAACAAATTTCATAAACTATTCAAAAATGTGTCAAAATAAATTCGAGAGGTCTTGATAATCCATATTTTACTTTTTTGTTTAAATGATGATAATGATTTAATTTTTTTGATTTCATGTGGTATTTTGTCATTAAGATATGGTATCATATAAACTTGTAGTTTGTGCAATTTTCTTTTTAGATGTAATTACATTTTTATTTCGAGTTTCATATTTATGTTCATTATAATTTATATTTTTTTTATTTTTATGAATGTAAATCATCATTCTATAGATATATAATTGATTTATATCCATTTTTTCACTTTCTTTGAATAATAATTCAGTTGAATATTTCCAGTCCTTATTGTAATTATTTTCAGAAATCCTTTTTGTATTTCCAGTTTATGTTTATATATTTTAGACACCCCGCCCCAGCCTAATATTCCATAACTTATTTGGGATTGTATTAAGGCAAAATATAGAATTTCAAGTTGTAGTATTGTTAAAAATCCTTTCAATTGTCGAAATTTGGGAAGAAGATTTCGAAGTTTTTTTTACTATAAAATATATATTTGCTGATCCCATTTCAGATGTCTATCTATCATTATGCCAAGGGTATTTGATACAGTAACTATCCATGATTTGTACAGTATTAGTAATTTTAATAGGGCCCCAATGTAGTAGTGAATATTCGTAAGAAGAAAAGGGAAGATATTTTGTTTTATCGAAATTTCTTGTTAATTATTTGTTATCGAACCATTTTTTAACATTTTTAAAATCTTCTTGTACTATTTTATTTAACTCTGTCCAACTTTTAGCAGTGTAAAATATAAATATAAGTAATAGCATTTTCTGTAGAAATATTTTTCCTGAATCCAAATTGGTTGGGAGATCAAATTTTCTGTTGTATTAGATAGTCATCAATTCTAGATTTTGAAATTTTTTCAAAAATTTTTGCCGGAGTAGATATTATTGTGATTGGTCGGTAATTTTTTATATCACTTTTATCTCCGCCTTTGAAAATAGGTTTGATTATACCAATTTTAAAAAGTTTTGGACATATTCCAGTGTGAAAAATACTGTTGATGAGATGTGTTAATGGTTTTAACACTATATATTAGCTTCAGACCATTTGATGCTGGTGCTGATGGTTTGTTCAAACATATACTATATTTCCCGGTACGTGGTGGTTTCTCCTAGTTGTTTTTTGTTTTTTTTTTTTGTTTAGCACAGTCTCACTTCCAATGGTCTTCTGGTTTCTCCAGATTTGCCGCATTCGCAAAAAAAAATTCAAGGAAGTTGCCTTCATTCACAACAACGATCATTCAGTCACCCAAGCGTAATTCATATTTCGTTATTTAAAGTTTTGATTTTGCTATTTCATATCCGAAATCTGTTTTTTGGGACAATATTATTTTTTTGATCAATCAAACCTTGGAATTTTTTTATTCTTTGTCCAAAATATATCAATTTCATCCTTTTTGTTTGGATTTTATTGCCTTATTTGATTTGGACTTCTTATAGGTTTTTTGTTTGCAACAGGCTTCAATAGGGTTAATTACTTATATAGATAATGGAAATTCGAACCAATACCACTCAAAATAAAAGTTCTAATAAATCAGGGACGGCTGAACCGATTTTCAAAAATAAACCGAAGAGAACCGATAAAGACCTTTCCAACCTTTTGACTAATGATATCACAAATAATTTACTTTTCAAAGAGACTAACTTCTACCACTTCATTTAGTAGGGAGCCTTAGATTTCCTAGACTGAGAGAATCTTGGAATTTTACCTCACAACCGCTTTTCATAATTAACTTCTTGGTTCTATCAGAGAGCTGCCCATTAAACATTATAAAAAAATCATGAAGAAATATTCATTACTCAGGGCTTTTTACTCAATTGATATATTCTTGAACTGCTAATGTTGATAAGTCATATTTTTGTTTTATTGATCATTCCTTCCCGAGTTCCTTTCCTATCTTCTTAGGAAGTGACCATGCATGAATGATAGCCATCGGCTTAAGCTGATTTTATCATATTCTTTCTAATCTTTAGTATTAGTGCATTTATAAAGACTCTGTCTAACATGTATAAATTCTACTCTACAATATACTACAATCAACAGCCAATGGCAAAAACATATTTTTTATTCATTTTTATAATATAACAAACTTTGTCAATAATTCTAAAACTCATTTATATTCCTGTTTCAAATCAAAACATTTTTAATAACCCGCTTCCACAAATTTGTACTTTTACATAATTATATGCATCATATATTGATACGGACCAGTGATTCATAAAAACCATCTTCCCCTTTGGAAGATATTTTGGACAGATGAATGCTGCTGAATTCACAGACTCCAAATTCAAAATCCTTGAACTTTTCCATTATTTTCCTAGCATCGAAACGTTTTCTTCTGGGTCTCCATTTTCTGTTAGGACTATTTGGATCCTTTCTGTACTTGGAGTTCATCAAAGTCATGTGCAGTTTAACATTTTCTTGATGTCTCTTCAGTAGACCTGAAATAAAGAGAATGAAGAACTAGTCATTCTTTTTATAACAGTATTGAAATCACTCTGCAGTAACCACAAACCTCTTTCATAAAAATATTCTGAGATACCATTAGCAATATTCTGCAGAGAAAGTTCTTCAGTCTCATTCAAAAGTTTGGCATATGCATAAAGCACATCAACTTTCTCATAGTTTTTGTTCATACATTCAATTCCAGAAACGTGTATTTTCAATGGTCCACTCTTTTCCAACAATGGCCTGAAAAAAAATCAATTACACCACATACATGTTATAAAAGGAGAGTCATACTTCAAAATAGTCGAGTTATAATCTTCTAAAGCCTTGACTGCCTCATCTTCCTCTCTTGAATCCAACAGGACAAATACAATCACTGTGAGGTGCAGTTTCAAATGACTTTGAAATAAAGAATCTTCCACCCCATGAATCTCTTCAGATAAAACTTCACTCTTGAACCCCTCGAAATTTTTTTGTATTTCCTTGCTCAACAATGGTATTGCAATGAACTGAAGTGCAACATTTCTATCTCTAATCTGACCCACTGCAGAGTATATTTCACTCACAGCCTCTATTATATTCAATTTGTTTTCTCCAGTTATAGATAACTTGCCTTCTTGGTTATGTTTTGGTAGTGATATGATAGTACTGGTCTTCTGTGATATGGTATTTATATCTAAAACGTCTTTCTGATATAATTTAAGATAGTACAATCTGAAAAATGCATATACTGATTAGAAAATATTTCGAGCAGGCCCCAAAAATTAGGAACTCACGGAGGCAATTCAAAACTTGTGCATAGTTTTCCTTCGTCGTTATTGGTGAAAGTTATATTAGAACCAATTTCTGATTCTATTTCCATCTCATCCTGCTCGCTATCGTCTTTACACGTTTCTAAAATGGTAAAAGAAATTTAAAAAATTCCATTGCAATAGAATCAATGAAAATAAAACCTGGAGTAGAGCAATAGACTAAACTTCCATTATGCATAATTTTTGCTCCTTTGTATCGTTTCAAATTGAAACATTTTCCATCTATCCACATCCGAATTGGTTTTGATGACCTTATTACCTTCGACATTTAAAAAAATATAGGGGAAACACCAACAATCAACAATAACAAAGATTAGGATTAGGGATTTCCTCATCTGTGATTAGGATTAGGTTAGGGGTTAGGGTTAACGACGTTAACGTTGGTTAAACTGGGTTAACACTTTCTTCTTCGTTTTCCATTTATGGCCTCAGCTACCAGGGCTATCCAGCCATTGGTTAACTGCTAACTTCTACTCTTTCACGTTTTTGACAATATTGCAGGATTCACACTATTCTGACGATCCACAGAACACGTGTTCTGTCACAGGAGAATTCATTATTATGGATGTTTCGTATATCGTCTCGGTTTGATGGAACGGCCAATATCATTGAGAGAGAGAAAACCGCTTTGGTTAACTGAAACGATATACGGAATATATCCGAAGCTCATTCTCTATTATTGTGATACGACCTCGCAAAAATATTGAAATTTTTCTAATTATCAAAACCATTGCCTATACAGATTCATATGAAAGGGAAGCCCTGTGATGTTCAAAGAACACCCTGTAAATCAAGGAAGTTTGGTCTATTCCTCTACTTCCTAAGTATTCACCATCACCATTAACACTAGAGAACCTCCCAGAATTAGGGAAAACAAAGAACGTTCAAATGTTCAGTCACTCGAAATTGTATTCTGATTAGGTTAAATGCGCCTTAGAGAAAATAAACGCCAATAACATAGACAGAGAGAAAGTTGCGCACATACAGCAGAAATTAGTGTCCTACTTTTTTCCGTCACACCGTATCTATCTAACAAATTTCTTATGCAGATTGTGCTGGCACCGTTGTATCTTTGGTAGCATATACCTAGGAGGAAACATTCAACTCTTTGTAGCGAGTTCTATTGAAAAAACAGGTGTCATATTTGAACTAGCGCTCACTCACTGTTGTTATTTCTATCCTTCAATAATGTTTCAAACGATGAAAGATGGAGGTACACTGAATAAGCAACCGGTGTTAAAAATAGACATCATGGCATTTGGGATTTAACTCGTCAAAAAATGTTTTCTTGATTTCTGAGAAAGAGAAGCCTTCGCATTATTGCCCTGTCAGATGGCACTGAATGTTTTTGAATAGTATGCCGTCGAAGTAGGAAACACTTTAAGGTAAAACCAGTCGTAATCTGCCAAACAAAAATGCGCTGCGTGGTACGTGAAACCCAGAAATTGCGTTGTTGCGCACTGCTCACTGTATGTTTCCAAATAGTATGCCTTATAAATTTTTTTGCAATACGTAATTTATTGTATCATTCGAAACAAATATATGCATTCATGATTTATATAATTTTAGCGATGCGTATGACGAATGCATGGCTGTCAGTGAAAAAACTTCGATCAAATTATTTTCAAACTTATCAAACGCAGCAAGTACCACGCAGCGCGTAATTTTCTTTAGCAAATTACGATTTGTTCTGGTATTCCTTTTTCCAAAGGCAGACTGTGAAAAATTGGTCCAAAAAATATGTCACTGCGACCCGGTCTATAAGTAGATATTTCATTATTGTCGCTATTGAATTGTCATCTCTCAAAATGGTGTTGATGTATGAAGTTAAAACGTACGAGGAATTCATTAACCTGATCGACGAACTGCAATGCGAAGGCGTGGAATCCGCTCATCCAGTGTACGTTTTTTTCACAGCTTCAATAAATAGTGAAAATGATCAACAGTCATGGAGTCAAGTATGCGATGATGCTTGGGAGGTGATTCGGAACTGCGTGGATCTCTTGAATCCCCAGGCGGTATTTATCAAGGTTGAAGTTGGCAGTCAAAAAGAATGGGAATCAACGAGCAACCCTTTCAAGAGGAATAAAAAATGCAAGCTCAAAGTACTCCCGACACTTCTTCATTGGAGGAGTTATCAGAAGTTAGAGGGGGCGTATTGTGCTAAGACCGATATAGTCGAATTGCTTTTTGATGAATCGGAGTCTGCCGATTACGATGATGAAAGTATGTAATTTTGTTTGAAATATTGTTCCTTTGTCTCAATAGTGAGTGATATATAACTACCCGTACATTGTCCAAACATAAAAAATATAAAATTGTTAATAATCCAGTAATTGTATGAATACCTTACCCCTTCGTAAAGTTCCCTATCGACCACAAAAACATTCCTAACTGCAGTTTTCATGTGAATCAATGTTATAATCAGGGCACTAAGTAAAGTGGTTATCGCAGTTGCTAACCGTCGTAGCAACTCTGATAATAACTTGCCATAATGACGGTGGTAAGCTGTTTTTCCTTAACAAGATATCTAAAGCAGTTGTCTGTGAACCACTACTCACAGCAACTGGTCATCATAGTAGCAACTTAACTTGAAAAGTGAATACCAATTTCGCGCTTAGCAACTGACCTTGAACATAACGACAATTTTTAGTTGCTATCCATAACAACTGTGCTTAGTGGATAGCCTTGATTAACGCTGCCACAGAATAATTGAACTGCTGTACACAAGCGAATCATAAACCTAACCCAATTGTCCCAAAAATATTTGACCTTGGTCGAACTTTGGTACTTTCATCTACATTGAGAAAATCTGACAATGGCCGCTTCTAAGGCTGGATTCAGACAGATGCGAAATCCGATGGTACGACGATCCGACAGCTTTCTGATTGGTCTAAAGTGATTTATATTTCAATTTAGACCAATCAGAAAGCAGTCGGATCGTCGTACCATCGGATTTTGGATCTCTGAACTCTAAACAGCAGCTAGAAAGTTCAAGTTAGTATCAGTACGTCTTCTGTCGTCCTCCAATCCCCATCGAGAATCTCAGTCGTCCCTATCGTTAAGTTCCGGTTACACGTCGGCTCGGAATTCGGATTTATGAGTTAATATTCATTCTTCATTCAGAAAAGTTGCATGGCGGTGGATAAATAAAATAATACCTATTTATTTATATGTTGTATTGTAGTAAATATATTGATTGTAGTCTCGTGTACCCGTTTAATGAAAATTTTTGTAGTTGATAGTGCTATAAGACAGTGACGAAAAAAAATGAATAATAATAATAATCAGGTATATTTATCCGGTTTTGAAGACGAATATGATTATGATACTGAAAATGAACGAACTGCAGCTTGTCAACAGAAGAAGAAAAGGAAAAACGGGTACAGAAGTATAGGAAAGCATGGGAAAATGAATTTAAAGGTTGGCTGAAACCTGATCCAACTTGTGACACTAAAGCCAATTGTACAGCATGTGATGTTAAATCAAAAGCAGATATTTCGACCATAAAGCAAAATTCTTTGACAGCAAAACATATGCAAAACTCAAAAAATACTGAGCACCACCTTCCCAAAAACCATAGAACAAGTATTAAAATACCTATATAATCACAAAAATTTCGTGTCTTTGGTGTACCTTCATTTTGTTCTGGATACCTTGAAATCTAGGGTCCCTATACCTTGTTCAACTCCTCGCCACCTGGCAACACTGTATTGAGCACTAGCGATACGGAAATAGAAAATTCAGAGAGCTCAAGCTCTTA